>VZTL01055246.1:1439-14823 GCA_013400535.1 Scopus umbretta | reverse complement strand
GGGGGGGGGGAGGAAATCAGTGTTTAACAAGGTAGACTAGAAACAAAGAACTCCAGAGAAGTGAGGTTCTTTTTAGTTGTTCAAACTACAAACCTGTAATACTTCCTCCTTAACAAATACCAATTTCACAATTTTCTCACTTAGGAGACTAAAAATTGTACTGTATAACTAATCATTTCATAATCCATTCCTGGTACCGATTGATCCTCATGACAGCAGGAACTTCTTGGCACCTTTCACAGGTGGGGCATTTGCATGAGGCCAAGAGCGCGTCGTTACACCTGGTCTGAGCCCAGCGGCTGAACACGCATTGAGCAAGTTCCTCTCTGCTGTGGCACTGGCCAGGTTACATGTTGCAACCAATGTTGCTGACATTGCTATGCAAGTAGCCTGTACCATTTTGTGTTTTGTTAAAAGAAGAAAATGCTGTTTCTATTAGATACAGAAATTTTTGTGACTAGATATATTTTCATTTTAATTATAAATTCCATAATTAAAAAAAAAATGCCCTCCCTTAGACTGTCTCTGTCATTACCTCTGTGGTAAAAAGGAGTCCCTCCTGCTAATGTGTTGGCTGTGGATATGAATATTTATAGGAGTTGAATAGGAGACTGGGTAAGATGTGGTTAAAAAAATATAGTAGTTGAGCTACAGAATTGCTTCCAGCCTTCTACAAAAAATTTGTATTGCAACAATTATTTTTAGATAGGGTCAGGAAGATTTCTGGGAAATATAACCTGACAGTTTGTTAAAACTGAAAAATCATGCTCTCACTGTTCATGAATCCTTCAGTACTGTAGGGAAGGCTTTTAGGGAGCTTTTCGTGTTTGCTCTCCTTGCTCCCCCAGCTCCAAGCCTGCCAAAGAAACAATGACCCCAGAACCCCAGTACTACTAGAGAGGGTGGCTTTGTGTGGGCTACTCTGGAGTCCAAGTTTTCCCAAGGCCCCTTTTTTTTTGGTGTGGTCCCACAGCATATCCCATAAAACTGGGGCAAACTTCATTCCTTGTTTCACCAAAAATTTCAGAAATTTGCGTCTGTGCTCTGAATCAGAATATTTGGAAATATCAGAAACCTCTATTGAAGAGAGCCTTTATAAGTGCATCTTTAGTTACTTGTGTCTGTGAGCTCCTGACAGTCATTCAGGGCTCTATTTCTAAGAGTCCTCCAACCCCATAACTTCAAACAAAGTCATGGGAAACTTAAGGTGATTGAAAATCAGGCTCAAAGTAGAATGGCTGATGGTGACAATTTTTTTGATTTGCTCAGAATCCCATTACTTTTTAGCAGTATTGAAACAACTGGAAGTTAGAATCTGGAAAAAGTATTTATCATATGTTTGGAAAAAAATTTCACACAACTTTTGCATCTGAGAAATACTATAGCAAGTCTTTTGGGATGTACTGGAGAATCAGTCAGTAGAAGGTTTAAGTTGTGTGTGCACCTTTGCACACAGGTGTGAGAAAGAGAGCTGTGACTAAATGACTAACAATATTCCCCAGAAGGACACTTACGACAATGCATGTATAAATTGGCTCCCCTAGAATGTGGTGGGTGTTAAAATGGAGTAAAGATCCAAAAATCTGATACCATTGCTCTTTCCCTATGGGTCACTGAACTGTGTATCATGTGTCCCCAAAGACTCAAAAGTGAGCATAGGGTTGCAATGTGTTTGTAGGTAGTCAGCAGCGCAGTCCCTCCAGTGGGGAAGCATTAGAAGCAACTGAAGGGATCACATCAGGAAGAGAAAAGCAGGCTGCTTTTAAGTGCTTGTAATTGCTCTGTCCCTCCAGTGGCTCTCTGCACCTGTGGCCACCATGTACAGCTGCTTCTTCCTCATGCAGCCTGGAGGAGCTAAGCTGCTGTTGGACGAGGGCTGAATGAAGACAGATGTGCTAAAAGGGAGCTTTGACACGGTTCAAGAATGCTGTTATACCGTTCCTGACTTGGACCTTCAGGAGTTCTGGCTGTGGGTTCCTAAATTCTCTGTCCAGTCTGGAAATCATTAATTCCCAAAATAAGCAGTTTTGAGTGGACTTCTCGGCTAGTTGGAAATGCAGCTTCAGCAGGGCTCCTTCAAAGTGGAGCTGGTCTGGAAGTAAGATTGCTGCCAGGCAGTCCCTGAAGTAGTCCTAGTCCTAGTAGCAGCAGTCCTTGAGGGAATGTTATGAATCCTGAGAGTTCTCACACTTGGTAATTTTTTTTCTGCTAGCTTTTCATCATTTGGGTTTAATCTTTTCTGTCGTTTTTATGTTTGACAACACCCAAATTAACATAACTTTAAAAAGCACAACTGCCTTCTCAGATATTCTGGAGAGCCTTCTTCCTGCACTACCTCCATATGATGTGGCACTGCCCTGCAGATGCTTGAGGTGAAATCCTATGAGAGGTTGGGTGTTATGTTTATCTGTGCACAAAAATAACCTCACTTTCAGTAAAAAATAACTTTCATTTTAGCCCGAGAGAAAAAGGCAGTCCAGTGCTCCCCAAGAGAGCATGTCTCTGCGTATTAGGTCTGGTTGAGATGGAGTTAATCTTCCCCATTGCAGCCCTCATAGTGTTGTACTTTGTATTGGTGGCTAGAAGGGTGTTGATAACACACCAGTGTTTTGGCTACTGCTGAGCAGTTGCTCGCACAGTGTCAACGCTGCCTCTCCAACGTTTTCCCCCCCTCATGAGTAGACTGAGGGTGGGAAAGATCTTAGGAGGGGACATAGCCAGGACAGCTGACCCACAGTGACCAAAGGGATATTCCATACCGTATGATGTCAGCTGAGCAATAAAAGCTAAGAGAAATGAGGAGGAAGGGGAGCATTCATTATTTAAGTTTGTCTTCTGGATCAACTGCTAAGTGTACCGAAACCCTGCTTCCTGGTAAGTGGCTGGACATTGCCTGCTGATAGGGAGTAGAGAATAAAATCTTTGTTTTCTTTTTTTTTTTTTTGCTTCTGTGTGCGGCCTTTACTTTTGCTTTTTATATTAAACTGCCCTTATCTTGACCCCTGAGGTTTGGGTTTTTTTTTCCCCTCATGTCATTTTCTCCCCACCTGTCCTGCTGAGGAGAGGGCATGTTAGAGCAGGTGGTGAACACCTTGCATCCAGCCAAGTTCAAACCCACCACACTCTGTTATGCTGCTTTCCTACAGTTTACAGTGAACAGTATTTGGATATTTTTTATTCCTGTTCTAGTTCTTTTTCCCAGCTGCCTGTGTTTGACAATGGCAGAGCACTTACAGAAGTAAAGGTGCAATGCACAGAAAACTAAAATACAACAGTTACATAGCTGCACTCAGAAAATCAACGTTTTTTAAAATTAACTGAAAATAAAAATTAGACTTCTTTCATCATTCCAAGATGACAAACTAAATAAATGGTCCTGTAAGTTGTAAAAGAATTGAAAAACTCTATTTCCTTCTTAAGTTCTTTATTGCTAGAAAGATAGTTTGCTTCCATGTAGACCCCTTAAGTAAATGCCAGAAGGTTTTTTTGGTAGGATTTTTTCTCATTCATTTGCTGTCTCAAATTAGCTCATATAAATAGGATTGACAAGAGTGGAGATTTAATTTTGCTTTAATTCTCAGGGTCTTCATGCAGTACTTGCATTAATTTGTTTGTGGCAGATCCTACAGAAAATAAATACTCCTAAGAGTGGAAACTAAGGAGTTTGACCCACTGCTTGTCACACAAAATATTTGCAAATAAATCATGGAATCTCTCTTCAAATAACTACAACCTCCTTCACACAGAGTGATTTCTCCTGACTGGCTCGGTAAAAAAAAACTACAAAAATTATGGCGGATGCAGAAAGGTTAGAAAAACAGCTTTTGGCACTGCGAGAAGCAAGGGAATTTGAACTATGAGTCAAAACACTGTCTTTTGGTTTTGGCTTCCAAAGTCTGGAAGAGCAAGGCTAAGTATATTCATGGTAAGGTATTCTCAGTAGGTTACTGCCTCCATTAGCACTTGCAGGGCCCTGCAAAGTCAGCTCGCCATTCAGACCAAGGAGAAATGGTAGGTAGCATCACTGCGCGGAGTAAGCAACCACCAGGGAAACAGAAAGATACCTAGGGGCAAGGGATATAAGAGACACTGAGCAGGATGAAGCTGGTGCTGTGCCAGGCCAGCCAGCAGAGGTGTTGAGCAGAGCATGAGGGTGGGCATGAGGGTGCTGCAGTGGGACTCACCCAGCCCTGCTGGGGCTCTGCAATATGCCAGTGGTTGTCACTCTTGTTATTTTCGCCCTATGCAGGCCCTGGGACTGCCAGAAACCAATGCAGAAGAGTCAGAAAAGTCTCTGTTTCAGCACTCGACCAGACTGGCTTTTGGATAAAGTCTGAAGTTTTCTTTAAAGATAGAGGCAGCTTTGTAATCTACTTTACATAGGTTTTCAATTGTATATGATTAGGAAAAGATAAACTTAATATGATGAACATAGGTTGAGTTCATTTTCTTACCTTGTTGCTGTGCAGGAAAGGAACATGTATTTAGGAGTCATGTCTTGTGTTCTTTTGGAAGCATCAAACTGTTTATTCTTTGTCTTTGCTGCTGGTTCAATGATCTCTGATGTGCCTCACTTTACAAAATAAAATCTCTGTTGTGATTATTTTTGTATGAACATAATTTATTCCAAGGTGTAATTTCTGAACATTTAAGTTACCAAGTAATAACAAAAATCCCAGCATAGTCTCTAGCAACAAATTGAGAAATCATTTTTATTGACACTTCTTGGCTTCATGGTGAGGTTGCACAGCTTTTCAAAGGGAGCTGGTTCTGGCACTGACTGTTGTTTAAAGAAGTGAAAAGTTACTCTGCAGGGATATTGTTGATGTGACTTTCCTTGTTTTCTGCAAGTTCAAAGTGACTTGTTTTACAGATATTTTACTTCTGAATACTGGTATTGGAATGTAAATATATTTCAAAATGACCTAATTTAATAAGAGCCATAATGAGTACTAGTCCATTTGGAAATGTTTTTACTACTCACATGTTAACACCTGCAATATATAAAACTATGGTTATAGATAAACCACAGGGCTTCATGATAAACTTGACATGAGTCTTTCACTGACCCTACACACTTCTCAAAACTAGCTTCTCAAACTGCACACAAAGGTGCTTTAAAGAGGTGTGATGGGACACTGCATAGGAAAGAACAAAATCTCAAGCTGTTAAATTTACATGGTGGTTGTCACCAACATCCATCTGGAGGTGGATGGAGATATTACATCTTTCTAACTATGGACTGCTAATTATGTAGTGTGTTGTTGAATAACCATATTCACATGAAAAAGGGGAGCCATTCATGGTCAGGAACCAAACACAGTCACTACAGTACTTTCATGGGCAGTGTGCTGTGGTGTTTGAGTGTTGGTGAACATTTACTAGTTATGTGAGTGACAAATGGGTATGCATGCACCATCACACAGTTGTACAGCAGTTATTGTAACAAGCCTTCACAGAGCCTGCTCGGGGCACAGCTGCCGACTATGAAATCAGAATGGCCTTTTGATGGTTTTCAGGATTTCTCTGTTTACCTGCAGAGCAGAAAAATGTATGAAAAATGTCCTAGAAATGCCTTTCTAAATTACCTTGTTTAGTGGGATTCCCCTTCTGCAGCTGAAGAAAGTGTTATAAAAAAGAAACACCAATGCAGCCTAAGATATTCAGTGTCAATGAAAACCCCAAAGGCTAAGTGGACAAGTAAGAAATTATACTGCTTGCTGGGAGATAGGCTTGATATGGAGCTGATATAACTGCATAAAATGGCATTGGCTAGCTAAGTTCATTTTGGATAATGCTTACACTTCCGCTGGTATATATGGTGAAGTGCTTAATTAAGAAACAATACAGAAAGTTTGGCTAAGATCTTTCTCTCAGTGTTGTTAAGTGTGCAATGAAACCTGCCATGAAAACGGACAATTAGAAGTTTTTCTCTCATGCGTATGTGCTCTAGAACCTTCATAAAACTTTGTGTACTGGCTATATGCTCGTTGAAAAGGGGCATGTAAAACTGTAGTGAGCTTTTCCTCATTAGCCATAGCCTTACATCTGAGAGCTGGATCAAACATATTTTCCCAGAAGACTGCAGGCCCCTGTTTTGTCTAGGCAGATAGTGAAGATAGGATGTCAAACTCAAAAGCAACCTACTCCTTGGTCTCTCTGTGGGGTACAAACCACCCATTACTAATTCCTTGTTCCCAAACTCATAAGAATGAAGTGTCCAAGTCTAACCAGTTGCATCCTATCCCCTATTTCATAATCCATCAGAGCAATGCCAGATATGTACTGTGCACAGTGCTAATTCCTTGCTCTGCAGGTGGACTGTAGGAAATGAATCACTCTCAAATATGGAAATACTAAATGTCAGCTACAGTTGTAAGAAGCTGAAAAGGAAGCTGAGTGTGGGCTGCTGAAACTATTTGTATGATATTAAGAAATAAAAAGCAAGAACAAAGGTAAACCTTCCATGGTGCTGCGTGCTGTGTCTGTGCACACACTGTTGTGTTGGACAGTGGTGCGACCATTCAACCTCTGTTTGGACAAAGATAAAGCATTTGTCATGCTCTACAAGTTGGGACAGGAGCAAAATCTCCACTTCCCTGACACTAACAAGAGAAGCACCAAAGTAAAGTAAATTAACACAAGTCTGTACCACTACACAGCACATGGTGGTGCACCTAGGTGACAGTGGCGGGAAGGGTGACCAGGAGCAGTGGAAAGGCTGGGACTCAGCAAGGATAGATGAAGAGGTGCACATGTGCCAGCTTCTCCCTTGCACCTGCTCAGCACCCTGTCATGGCCCCATGGGGAGCTGACCCAACCCTCTAAAAAGGCAAACAAGCCTTCCCCTGTGCAAATATTTCTTACTCCAATCTATCCCGACGCAGTGAGAACATTTTTTTCATGATTGAAAGTATTATCTTTTCTATGTAAACAGAAGAATAGCAAATCATGGGAAAAAAACCCTCTTTAAAACAACAAAGCTGAGATTCCTGCACTGAGCATTCTGAATCATCTGCCTTAGGGGGCGACACATTAAAAAAATGCTTCAGAGAGAGAGGAATGAGATCAAAACACAAAAATTATGCTATCTTAATATTTATATTTTTTAAGCTTTCTCACATTTCATGTTAAATTATCTACAAGAAAGAGGCCCTGACTTGCCAGATCTTCTATGCTCAGTAATTAAACTGAGTTCAAATATCTTTTCATATTTGTAATTGCAATTTAAGTGAGGCACTGCTGGAAGACACTCATCCAATTTAGAACCTGTTTAACTATTTTTGCCTGACACGTTCTAT
Source organism: Scopus umbretta (assembly GCA_013400535.1). Classification (NCBI taxonomy): domain Eukaryota; kingdom Metazoa; phylum Chordata; class Aves; order Pelecaniformes; family Scopidae; genus Scopus; species Scopus umbretta. The sequence continues at coordinate 7,522 of VZTL01055246.1, read as the reverse complement.
TTCAACCTAACAATTATCCTTTTTTATCTTATTGTACCCTTCCACCATAGAATTCTCTTTTTTATATAGCTACCATAACTTTCAGCATATTAATGAGCTGGATATTCCCGTGCAAAGCACTGTGCAGATCCCATTTGAGCCACTGGAAGTGTTTGCATCATTACAAGTTCCCTTATGTGAACCAAATGACCGCTTCATTTGAGCTTTTCCACCTCTGTTGACTTCAAGCCTGAGTCCAGTGTTCGTTCTGTCTCGTCGTTTCTCTTTTCTGCCTCACCGGTCAGGAATCCCAAGCATTGCTAATACTCAACCACCATGTTATGCATAGACACCGAGCAAGCTGCCATGCTAGAAGCATCCATGTTGTGACAACACAGAGCTCAGCATGAGCTAATTCGCCTTTCAAAGTAACTGCGCGGTAAATTAGTTCGCACTCATCTCCATGCTGCTGCCTCCACAGTGCTTTGACACTGAGATAGCTTTTTCAAAGCAAGCTTAATACCTCCATACTGCTTTCCAATATGCAATCCAAACATAACCTTATGCATAACTTGTTAGCTGAAATCTTTTAAAGAATGGTTTATGAAAAACAGACAGGATTTTCTGTTGTTGCTGAATTGTTTTCTTTCTATCTAAACTGGCCATTCAAAGCAGATAACCAGGTTTGATTTCAAGTCTGAATGTATTTAGATTCAGAGCCTGGTCTTGTCTGTTCAAGCAAAAAAAGTCCAGGCATTGAGTTCAGATTCGGATCCAAGTTCAGGTCCAGGATGTCTGTATGGGGTTGTAGACTTTGATGGACCTATGGACTTTATCTTCAACTGTGCATGCAAAAGATAGATTTTAACTTATTTTCAAGTCTATCGGGTGTCTTAATACTGTTTTGTATTATAGAACATTAGAGCAAAAGAAATGACAAGAGCATGATAAAAGTGATGAAAAGTTTCTCAGGCTTCTGAGCCTGGGATTATAGGAGGTGACAACAGTTAAATGTCTCTGCTTATTATGTATTTTCTCCTTGTCTGCTGGTGGGGAATTTAGTATGCTAAAAATTCTTTGGAGACTAATTCTAATAAAATGTAGATGGTTTGTAACGCGGTTTCAAAGTGAATAGAAGTTAAACTAATGACAACCGGCTATGTAAGTGTCATCAAAATAATATCCAGACCACTGCTGAAACTTTAGCAGCACTATGCAATGAAGGATGATAAAGAGCATGTGGCACAGACTGAGGGAGGCACATTTGCTTAGGGCAGAATTTATCTGCCCTAACTTAAGCGACTAAAAGATGAATGTATGAGTCTAAGCAGGCCATCGGTAACTACTGAATTAATGAAGAGAAACAGACACTTCCTGGTGGTGATTCAGGTAATCCTAAACTCAAGATTTTAGACGGTATGACGACTTAGCCTCTGGAACTGCCTGGGTTTTTCCCTTGAGCACAGGGGGTGATTTAGCCATGTAATCGTTAGGCAGCAGAAGTGAGGAAGGTGAGTTGAGCAAAAGAGGTGCTGTTATGAAGGGAGAACATTTAATAGTGTGTTGCCTGGAGCTTTTCTGGTAATTGTTGTAGGGTTCTACTTAAGCAGAGCTTAAAGATTTTGAGAACGTCCCTGCTTAACATGAGAAAATGTGCTAGAAAAGACCACTCTATTACCTTTTTTAAAATGTGTATTACCGTAGAGAAAATGTGAAGCAGAAATTTTCTTGAAACCAAAGCTCTCACTGATTTCAGAGCACCTAGCATTTCAGTTACTGTTCTAAGCCAAAGCTGTAGGTACTATACCACATTAAAAAACTCCCCCTGCAACACAGAGGTTGCATGCATACTAATGGGTCAAATTAACAAGTGGCGTAAACGGATAAAAAATTCTGTGAGGTCAGAAAAGCTTGTGAAACTTTAGGAGGGCTTCAGGGTATTTACACACTTGATGGCCTTTGATTTAAATCAATGCTAGTGTTGCATAAAGTCTCTGACTTCACAAACCTAAGTCTTTTGACTTTCAGTGAAAGTCAAACATCTAGGAGCTTTTGAAAATAGTTCATGTATCCTTATTTTAGGTGGTTAATTACATTTAAAACTATAAATTTCAAATGCTCTGATCCAATTAAAGGTTACAGATGTCCCCTTTGGATATGACCACCAGCAAGAATGAGACAGAAAATAGGCTCAGTTTGTGAGTCTCTGGGTTCTGTTGTTTGGAGCACCCGGTTCACCCTTCCTCCAACCCGACACAGCACAGCGCTCCGCCTCATGATACGATTAGCTGTGCAGATCCTGGTGGTATAAATCAGGGCTTCATCTGACTCGGTTCAAGGTTGATACTTCTGTGGCATGCTTCAGGCACTTAGTGATAGCATTCCAGGGGAGAAGAGCCCCAAATCAGTTTGGTTTTGTTTTTGTTTTTTTGTTTTTTTTTTTTCTCTCTTTATTTAGAGTTTTTCAAACCTTGAAGAGAAATTAGCCTAGGAAATTCCAAATCTGGAGTATAGTGATATTTCTGTAAACTCTTCAGATAAAGAAATATACTTCAATCTTTATTAAAAAAATCATGACAAAAGAAAGCTAGACAAAGATGGAAGTTCCTTTGATAACCCTTTGATTACTCCACACAGCAATAAAGACCTCTTCTGTTCATTTCTATCTGGTAAACCTTGTGTCTAATACAGAAAAAAAGATTAATCTTAGGCAATTTAAGAAAACATCTCAGTGATTTTTAGTTATCACATGGAGAATTTATAACTTCTTCCTGAGTCATTTCAATGTAATTGCCTAGATATGATGAATCTTCATCACCACTTGTCAGCTGTATTCTGCACAGGCTGGCTGTAGCCAGTTTTACCCCATACAGGTATTTGTTTCTTCCCCAGGGAATATGTACTCTTACAGCCCCAAAATAAAAAGTATTGAAGTTGCTATACACAGTTATCCTTTATCACCTGTTACTTTTATGGAAAATGTTAACACTGGCACGTTTTCGTTGAGGAAGCAATTTCATACTAACAAGATTTTCTTGCTTCAACATCTGTCTTTAATATGTCAATTAGTCTCAGAAATGATGTAAACAAATGCCGTTACAAAGGTATTTCTTTTATCTTGTGTTCTTTGCAACAAATTCATCATCATTAAATTACCTCCTATCTCAGAACTCAGTTTATTTTCCTGAATACTTACTGATAAAAGAAATATGATTTTACGTAGCCTTTAATACAGTTGGTGGAAATGCTGATGTGTAATGTAGGGCACTTGCAGAAGCTTTAAATACTGATCTGATAGAGTCCCTGTTGCAATACTGAAGGCCAGTGAGCTGTGCTAATTTGCACTACCTGAAAATCTTGACAGTGTGTGCACTACTATTTAATCCTAAGTAATACTGTAATAATCTTCAATCTCGGGTTTCTGTTTTCAGAACAGGAAGGAGGCACTTCTGCAATGGCTCATATTGCTCTGTGACTGAGCAGGACACACGGAGCAACACTGACTGGTGTGAGTAGCCAGGGCCTGACTGTAGCCATCCCTTGAATGGTGCAAGGAGTCTGGGGAGTTTTGTGGCCTAGGCTGCCCTCTCTCCAGCTACGCTCAGCAGCCCAGGACCTAATTCCCCCTGCCACCTCTCATCTCTTCATCCACCTGGCATAAGCATCTGAAAGACAAATCAAGAGGAAGGGGTTATGCAGGAGAGAGTATGACCGTTTTCAGGTCTGAGAACCAACTTTCAATTCTCAGGTTAATTTTATTTAGAAAAATAAAATACAAAATAGAGATTTAGAAGGATCCTGGTAATTTGAAATGACAGGTTTTGTAAAATAAAGGAGATTTTTCCAATCACTGTTAACCAAGAAACAGACTTTTCTTTTATAAAAAAGATGTCATTGCCTACTTAATACATTCTTGATAACACTGATTCATCTTTTCTTGGAGCACATCCTGATAATATATCATGCTTACAGAGAAATTAATCTAACTGGCAAACAGTTACAGCATTTACTCTCCCTGTTGGCCATTGTTGTTCCTGGGAAGAATAATCTTAAACCATTCTGCCTTGGTAACACAGCAGTTTTTAGTTCTCGTTCCCAGCTTATGCTTTTGAAAATGAACTAATATGTATTCTATAAAGTCAGAGGTCATATATTTTATTTTGGAAATACTTCAGTTGAATGGAGCTGACCAGTAGCAAAGGTCTAACTCTCCTCACCACTGGAAGGTTTAAATGCCTGCATTTCTCAAAAGGATGCTACAGCTTTTTCTTGTTGTTTACAGTGTTAAAATAGGTCTCAATATTTTTAAACCTGTTGTATTTTTTAATCATTTGGATTTTCCAGTATAGTTGTATTTGACAGATGTCTTTCCCAGATTCTACCTATTGGTCTAGTCTGCAATGTATTTGCAGTCTCTAAAAGTATTTTTATTTTTGTTACAATACATCATGAATGCTCAAAGTCATCTTCTTTGTTACAAGTGGATGGAGATGTGGTAGATAAGGACAGAGAAGGTGGGAATCTCATGGAGGTTTTTTCCATTCTTCATCTAGAGGTTGTATGAGGTAAGAGGCTTTTACTCCTTTAACAAAGGAGAATAGCACAGTTGCACCTAACTCATCCTTTCAATACCTAGTGAATGTCAGTGTGATACGTGCCTGTTAATATGGTTCCCATGGGTCTTCTCATGCATTTGCATCCTTACACTCAGCATTGCAATAGAGGAGGCTGCCTAGGAAAAGAAATGCAGTTCCATCAGTTATGGAGGTAGAAGCACGCACACTACCTCAAACTACTTTTCTACTATTTTTTGGTGGCCAGTATCCACATTTTAAAAGGAACATTGAACAAGAGGATATAGGGGAATAATCAGTTTCTAATATAGTTTCTGTCTTGCTTCAGTTATAGTCGAGAGGGAAGATCTGTGGCAAGATTCAAATACCAATAACAACTGTAGTCAGCATGTTTCCAAGAAGTAAGCTTTGAAAAACCCTAATGAATTGCTACCTAGGTATTGATGCATGTGAGATACAGAGAAACCTCAGAATGGCCAGTGTTCAAATGCTTCAGGCATCTGAGGAGCTTTGGATAAGCTTTTTAAAGTGCCTAAGTGCAGATAAAGTTAAGCTGATCTCAGCCCTAAGCCATTCTGAATTTCAAAGAAGGGGATTCCTCCACCTCTTTTTGCCTGTTTTCTGTAGTGAAACATAAAAGTGTGCACCATTTCAAATGCCTTTTGGCTTTTTAGTACTTTATTTCTTACTGTTATTAAGTATTCTTTTTCATATAAGCATGCAGTCTTTCTAAATGACAACTTTGAAGCCTGTGGCCCTGTGATGGAAATCTAAAACTAGCCTGTAAATAACTGCAGGGAATACCTGCTAGAAAACAATCCGATCCTGGCAAACGAGCAGATCAGATAATTTAACATCTTTTCAGTTCTGAGTTCTATTATTCTTTAATGATTCACTCTGTCTGCTGTCAGATTCCTCTGCCATGTTTTCGCTTTCACCTGTCTTATGTTGGACAGAGAAAAGAATAAAGAAAATGGATGTTTGATTTGTATCGTCTCGTATGGTACTTACAGTTTTCACAAGATGACTGTAAGTCTTGAATAAGATATGACATTTCCAGCTGACAGACAAATACCTTTTTCAAAAATTAGGGTTTTTTTTATTTTAGTGTCTTTCAGAGAACTTCAAGATCTACTCTTTTACTTTACAATGACAACTTCTTGTTGTAAATGGAAAGAAAATAGAGGAAAATGTTTATTTTGGTTGGGTTTTTTTAATGGAAATACAGATTTTAAGTCAATGTATAAGCCCCAGAGCATCCTCTGTTGCCCTCAAAATATACTGTCCTTGAAAGGTTAATTCAGCAATTTTGTCCACATCCAGAATTTGCAAAGCCACATAGGAGAGTGGATATCTGGAATTTCATAAAGCCAGAGCTAACAAATCTTTTTTTTTCTCTCTTTTTTTTTAATATAAGCATGTTTTATTTAAAAACATAGAAGCAGATATGTCATATATATACCAAGATATATTTTCATCATAATTTCAACCTTTGTATTCACGGCTTCTATATGTTGTTCTCTCTGCTTT
>VZTL01055244.1:0-11267 GCA_013400535.1 Scopus umbretta | reverse complement strand
CCTTGTTTTCTGTCTAATCACAGATCCAGTAAGCCAGGCACCTCTGAAGAGACTTAGAAGGAGCCTAACTCCTTCATGGATCAGCATGACCTCATGGTGGTGGGAACAGCACTGTCTCAGTTCAGGTTTCTGTTTGTAAACCCACAGCCAAGGAAAGGATGCTCCTTCAGAAAGCACTTGACTCCCAGGGAGCTTTTCTCTATCACCTGATACCTCTCATTCCAAAACAAAAAGGCTGAAGTAGAATTTGCAGAAACCTCCAGGTGTGTGGAGTGGCATCTGAGCACCGTTGGGAACAGTGAGGACAGCAGGTATGGTGGAGGTTGGCACCGCTGTCTCTGATATCACCGCCAGCCCCCTGCTCCAGACTGAGCTCTGCTTCTGTCCAAGGAAAGGCCCGAAGCTGTGTCTTCCTCTGCTTATCTGGTGAGAAGGAAAAATACCCAAGTTTCAGTTTGTAGTGCCTCCCATCTTTATAACTGCAGAAAGCTATGTCTGCCCTTGCAGACTGTAACTAAAGAAACTCTGCCCTTGCAGGCTGTAACTAAAGAAAGGCATTTCGGTAATGATTAGAAAGCCTCACTCTGCATGGACCAGTTAGGACGTTTTAAATATATGGGTCTAGTAAAGCACTACAAGAAAAGGGGTTTTGCTATCTTCCTACAAAATAAACTTTTTTTTTGGTTCAGTTCCTAATATGGGAGTTTCATAACAATAAATTAGAGCTCAAACAGAGCTGTGGTGAAAAAAATGTGTTTAGTATTCATACAACTGTTCCATCCCCCATGTCCACAAAACATAACTAAGAAGTTGAAGAAAAAAGCAAGTACAGTATTTGAAAGCAACTTAAAAATGTTACCCAGAACTAGCAGTCAGTGAATTGTTCTGACAATTCCCTGGAGTATTTAGATAATAGTGGTTTTCTATCGTCTTGGTATGCAGTGTTCAAGAATGAAGAAAAACATTTTGCAGTAAGAACTGTGCCCAAAACACGTATAAAAAGGATGCAAGTGGAATCTTCAGTTATATCCACAGCTGTACAACCTCATTTAGAGAAAGTTTACCCTTGGTTTACGGTTCTCTCTTCTTTCATTGCCATTCTGGTAAGGAAATGGCTTTGAGCCAGGCTCCATTTTGGGCTTTTTTGCTGCACAGGATCCTGTGCAGTTCATGATTTAAAAATAAAAGATTGCAAAAATTAATATACATCCCTAGTGTCCATTAGTTTAATATGTCTGTACATGATTTAACAGATGATAAGATAATCCAGTCTTTCAGAGAGGTCATCTTTAAGATAAAATTTCTCAGAAACATATTCCCATTCAAATTGATGTCTTTGTACGTTTTCCTTTCTCTACATTGTATTTCACCCACTTTTCTGTTTAGTAAGCAACAAGAAACACTTTGCAAAATGCAGGCGTCTACCATTTCAGTGTCTGTTCCTATATGTCCCAGTCCACATTCACTTGGCTAAGTTTTGCTTGTATGATGAGTGATAATTACTGGACCTTTATACCTGAACAGCTGAACTTGTGAGTGAAATCTAAAACCTGTTCTATAGCTGCAGTGAATGTCTTGCAATATCACAAAGAAGAGATATAAGCGCACCTGAGATCATCGCCAGGGGATTCCCAGGGCAGATCTTGTGCAAGTCTGAAGCTGCACAAGTAAGGATTATTTTTGTAAGTTTGGTCTGCAAATTGAACTCTAGCATTGATGAGTGTATAGCTAGTGGCCTAACAATGTTGCTTGAAAAAAAGTTGTTGTTAAATTAATACAAAAATTGCAAATGAGAATTAAAAAAAAAAAAAAGCAAGCTAGTCTATAGGAAAAGTGGTTTCAAATGATGCAGCAACGTATGGATGCAAAAAACCCAATAAGAACATACAGCCTTGGAAATATGGCCATTGTACTCTGCTGAGGTTAGGTTAATGAACCATACAGACATAATCTGTGAATGATAAAAGTGTATGATTATTTTTATTGATGTTGCATTAATTTTAAATAGACCAAGTTTTAAATATATGAAATTTTGCAATAATGTCTATGCACAGGAGCTATTTACATCCCCTTCTAAAGTCCATCTTTGCCCTGAAATCTGGTGAACTTGCTATTCTGAAACAGCTGTTGTTAGGGACATATGAATAGACTATTATAAGGATTTGTTTGCCGTTCTTAAAATTCAGGGTTTTTTTCTGACCACTGGGAGGCAATTTGGAATCTTAAATGTGTATTTAGCAATTAATCATCAAGCAGTTATGGAAAATGGCACCTTCTTACAAAATGTACCTAACCTGTTACATTCACTGTCTAAGGCACACATCCAAGATGAAAAGGTCAGGAAGAATCAAAGAATCAACTACAAAGATGCAGTCAAAGAACTTATGTAAAATGAGATTAAATTTCTAATTGGATATCCTCTTCTAGTAGTAAAGTGAGCTTTGATCTTGTCCAAGTAGCCAGGTTCTATACCACTTATTAGTCTTTCAGAGTTAATATAGCTAAAAGGAGCTAAGCTGACTCTGACTGTGGTTCATGTACATGTACAGTTAAATCCATGGATATTTATGGTGACCCTGCAGCTGGTGAAAGATAATTTTTCCTTTGTTCTTCTTACAAACTCTGCATGCATTTTTTATTTGGCATTTATTAGTGGAGTCATTCAGGCAAAAATATGAATGCCTATGCTTTACTTGGCTGTTGTTGGTCCAGCTAAAGGTGGAATGGAAAAGAAACATCTAAGAGCACTGGAAAAGAGGGTAAGCAGCTGAGCTTACCCAAGCAAAGCTGGGGGCAGAAGCTCAAAAGAATGAAGGAAAAATGACTGGCTTTTAAGTTTCCATATTCAGTGGAAGACGTTCTGTATAAAAGCTGTGGACAATCCCAATGCTGATTGATTCCAACTATTGTCACAAAGAGAATAAGTACTGGGAAATACAGTATTCTGGAGATATTTCAGAGGAGTGGTGACACAGATTAAAAGTATCTGCCAAAATAATATTAGAACCAAGACAATTAGGAGGGGAATAATTTAGAGTAAGTGAATTTTAAACTTCTTCCATGAACAGCAGAAGTGTCTCAGTGGACATTCAGACGATCTGTTCTCAAGAGCTATAACAACCCATTTGAATGATACTTATTAAACATCACTACATCTTTAACAAGAAATCTTTTCACCCCTAGCTTAAGAACTGCATATATGAGCTGTAAGTGCTTTAATTTATCAACTCATTTTGCAACCATTATTTCTTCAATATTCATTCTCAATACACAAAATTATTTTCTATCAAATGCTTGACTATAATTCAGCTGAAGACACTTCCAAAAAGGGCCGAAACAGTTTGTTCACTTCGGTTGCAGTTCAGTTAATACTTTAATCTAATGTAAGCTGGTCCTTCTATCAAAAGAATCAGTGCCATCTCAGTTACCCATGACTTGTACCCACTCCCTTGTTCCAGTACAATTATCTGTGTGGCTGGGAGGTTAACTAGGTCAGGGAACTTGGGGACATTAAAAAAATAAGTATTTTGCTCATTTCTTCCTGCTGGCTATTTCCATGATTCACTTCACTGCATGGCTACACAAATACTTGTGTAGGAGGCATGGCTAGGACACCTTCTTTTGACATTACAAGAAAACTGTGGCAGTTCAGCTTTAACAGCTTGCTTCTATCATTCTGCTGAAGGTTTCCCAGCATATGCATATTCAGAGTAGAGGCTGCAAAAGGGGAAAAAGCATGTGTTTCCACTGCTTCAATACAATGTCCAGGGCCTATTTAAACTCGCCATTATCATCAACTTAAGTCAATCCTCCAGACTTTCCACAGAAGTTTATATCCTTTCCTGTATAGAGGGATTAATCTCTAGCAAAGAGGTGGAATAGACATTTGAGGGGTGGGATTTTTTTAAAACTTCTATATCCTTTTATGAGTGGCTTAGGTGCAGGAAAACAGAAATAATAATAAAAGTATCCTAGGGAAAACCTAGGGGAGAAGAGCTATTACATAACAGCTATTCTGAGATGGTTTTGAACATAGATGGGCTACTGCAGATAGCAGCAAAGCCAAAATCCTGTTGCATTTCAGAATAAAAGGGGATCTCAAAATAGAAAAGGAAAAGAAAGAGCTTTGGAAGAATAGTGCAAGGACTTCTTACACTAGGTCTGAAGCCACAGACAGCTTTGTGTGAAACTTACACTTCTGGTAAGCCAGGTTCAAGAAAAATTCATCCTGACACTGGTGAAGAGCAAAGCTATTAAGATCACAAGTCTTGTCAGGCTATTTTATAAATTAAAAGTGAAATTTAAAAAGGATTCTGTGTGGTTAGACACAAGCAAGATCTCCAAGTATGCTTCAAGTGTGTGGAGCACAATGAAAGGAAAAAAACCAAAGAATGGGGAACTCATACCTCCAGGATGAGGAAACCTTACCATATGCTGCTGATATCTCTGGTTGAAGAAAATCACTCCTTACACAGTAAGCACCTCTGCTTTTATTTATAATACCATGAATTAGAATGGGTGCTGCCACAAATAAAAGGCAAAATGTGGGAGATGAAAAGTGAAAGATGAAAGATGAAAGAGACACCATCAGGAACAATAAAGTGCTCTGCACCTAAGTCTTTTTTAAAACACCAGGTGTGTATAGGCAAGTAGTTATCACCTTAACTTTTTAACTTGGTGGCCCAGGCACTCAATAGGAAAGCCATGTAGATCATGAAGATTTTCAAAATTTTTGAGAGGGGCTAGTTTTGCAGACCAGGTCATTAATTCAGTCTCAATAGCAAGCAGCAGTTCACATCTGAGCTCAGAAAGAGATGAATGTACCTTGCTTTCCAAGGTTAACTTGGAAAAGCTTTCTCCTTCCCCTGCTCCCACCCCCAAATTTAAGTCATGTCAATGCTGAATGAAAGAATTTGCTCTAGGAGGCAAAAGATGTCAGGCATAAATATCATAACATAGTTTAAAAAAACTTGCCAAAAAGCAAGTTACATTTAATTACCTGTAGTCCTGCTTTGCAAAAGTAGTGTAAAGCATTGTTTGACCATCCCTAGATGGTCTTATTTGAGAGATAAGGAAATTTGTAGACACTTCGGTTGTTAAGATGATAATAATAATAAATATTTGTGGGATTTCTTTTAGTGCCATCTTGTCTTCAGAAAAGTTGGTTCTACCTGAGGCTCTTAGTATAGCAGTAGTTAAAGCCCATTCCAAAAATTTTAGTGGTGTAAGAGAAGCATTTTTTAGAAGGTTACAAAATGAATGATTTATTTAAATAAAAAGTCTACATAGATTTTTTTTATCATAAGAAGGATAAAATACAAAATATACAGAATCAACTCTCCTACATCCAAGCCCCTACCACAGAGTGTAAAAAATGCAGGAAAGAAGTTGTATGTTACAGAAAGAAACCCAGATGATTAATCTTTCAGAAGAGCAGCAGGTTGCCTTGGAATTCGGTAGCCAAGGGACATAACAGCTGGCTAAGTTATGTAGCGACATATTACAATGTCTGTGTAGAAATAACCCTCAAATAACACACTGTGGGAAAGTGTTACTATAGTTTCCACCTTGTCCTCTGCAGTGGTAAATTCATATTCACAAGAGGGGATAATTTCACCCTGTTCAGTAAAGGGTGCAGCACAGAACAGGTGCTCAGGTCCTAAGGACAGATCAAAGAAAACAACCTTTGATGCAACAGAGCAGAGAAAATGTTCTGGAAGGAACTTCTTAACGAAAAATTTTCTGTAAAAGGGTGGTTAGGAATGTACAGGAAAAATGTTCAATCTAATCAACTTTCATCTGATTTGTTACTATTCCTCCCTGGGTGCTGACTATTTCTTCTTCAAGGTTGATGACATATTCTTGTAGGCTACCTCAAGACTTTGGATCAAGAAGTTTCTTGTAAACTTGTCATTACATTTTCATTAATATTCTTGAAATAAAAACTTATACAGTATCCATGCATGATTTATTGCTGTGTTTTTTTTTTTTTTTTTTATTAATAGCTGAGAAAAATGAGAATGCAGGCAGCCCATGTCAGCTTAACTCTGTATTGGATTTATTAATTCTCTGCCTATCATATTCCTTTTTCTATCCCACAAGGATATTTTCCATGTATAAGAGTAAAGGAGAGAAACTGCATCCAGCTGGCTGTTGCCCAGAAAACTTCCTTCATGTAGCCTTTATTTAATGGCAGCATTTTCAGTTTCTGAGGTAATGCAGAAAACACGCTGAGGGGGCATAAATATACAGGATCACACCAGGAAGGTCAGTCTATCGTACAGAGAGTACAGGGGTTGTAGAGAAAGAAAAGTATGGCCATACTAGTCACAACAATTGCGTTTTATTCTGGTATTGCCAGGATGCTCATATCTCCAAAGTTTTCTGCAGTCAATGACTAGGAGGAGGAACTGTAGACATAAGTCTCATACACTACAAGAGGTTCTTGTTCATCTGCATATGGCAAGGACCCAAAGAAGAAACACTGTGTATGAAAATTAAGCCATTATTTGTGGTATCAGCCCTGCCTGGAAACCTACCTGATGCTGCTTTCTCAGTAATTTGTAAGCTGCCTTTTCTTTTTGAAAAGTAACAGTGGGCTGACACAGTTCAGATTTTCTGCCTAAAAATTCCAAGAAATTAAAAAAGAGAGTGTTTCTTGTATTGGTGTTTTGTAAGTCATAATGCAAAGTTGCTAATGTTTTCAATTTTCTGTAACAATAACCATACTATCATTTGAAGTGGAAATCTGTTGTCAGAAATCTGATGTTGGAGATCTGTGTTTCTTACGGGTGCACGTGCAGAATGGAGAAATGCAAAATAGGATAAAAAAAGTGAAACATGCTTAGCTTTCAGACTGTTCTAATATTTTGAGAATGTAGTAACCATCACTGACTTCTTTTCTTTCTAAGAAGAAGGTACATATAGAAGATGCACAACAGGAAAGAATCAGTTTTCATAGTTGTTGAGGTTTAACCCCAGCCGACAACCAAGCACCACACAGCCACTCACTCACCCTCCCTGCCCCCGGTGGGATGAGGGAGAGAACTGGGTGTGGGGAAGTGAGGCCCATGGGTTGAGATAAAGGCAGTTTTAATAGGATAGCAAAGAGAAAATAATAATAATAGTAATGATAAAAGAATATACAAAACAAGTGATGCACAATGCAATTGCTCACCCCCCGCTGACTGATGCCCAGCCAGGCCCCGAGCAGCGATTGCTGCCCCCCGGCCAACTCCCCCCAGCTTTATATACTGAGCATGACGCCATATGGTACGGAATAGCCCTTTGAGTCAGTTTGGGTCAGCTGTCCTGACTGTGCTCCCTCCCAGCTTCTTGTGCACTTGGCAGAGCATGGGAAGCTGAAAAGTCCTTGACTAGTGTAAACACTACCAAGCAACAACTAAAACATCAGCGTGTTATCAACATTATTCTCATACTAAATCCAAAACACAGCACTATAACAGCTACTAGGAAGAAAATTAACTCTGAATTAAGCTGAAACCAGGACAATAGTACTGAGGATATACCCGAAGCAAGACTCAAGCACCACAGCTTGAGCTGGCTGTAAAATTTTCTTTCAAGAAGGATATTAGAGACCATTTTTTCTGCAGATAGTAAAAATAAAAAAAAAGGAAAAACAAGAGACGACATGATGTTAAACTATAGTTTTATATCAGGATGCTTAACACATCCCCATTCAATGAATTTATGCATTCTTAACAAATTTAGAAGAGCATGTTCAGTTGCACAATTGGTATGCTGTGATATGTAGATAAGAATCTGCCAAAGTAGGAACCCTATGTCTTAGGGGCTTTCCAGATGTCTTTCCAAAGTTCTTGTGGTCTATGGTGCCAAGCATACCAGAGTGTCCTGACTCCACATCAGACAAGACTGAAAGGATTAACTTCTAAAAACATGGTTCCTAGTGGAGTTGGGATCCGGAGAGAAGTCTGTCAAATCAAATAAATTCTACAAGGTGAAAAATAAAAGTAAATTGTAACAGAAAAAATTAAATCACAGAAGTTCTCTGGAGATGCTGTGTCTTCAGGAATAAGGAAGATGCTTGAGTGCTGGGCAACCATCCTTGGACAGAATGAAGCCCATTCTTCCACTTGTGGCTGCCAGTACTATGTAGCAAAAGTTGTGACATGATGGAGCACTCTGACACCCCAGCTCAGTTCCTCAGTCATTCCATGAGGAGCAATGACGTTACCTTCCCTCGTGATATAAAGCTCCTTGAGACCAGTCATGCCAACTCCTTCCTTCCTGAGGACTTCCAAGAGCTTCCTTCAGCACTTCTCCTTCAACCTCTGTCACAGCAGCTGTGACTAGAACTGGCCAGATTCTGCCTAAAAAATGCCTGGGATATTTCCTATGCTAGGCTTGCCTTTTTGTAGAAAGACTTATGAGGAAGATTTCCACTTAGTCTCATGCACCAAAATCCTTCTTTCTTACAGGCTGGTTTCTTACCCAAACACATTCTATCAGAAGACTCTTCCTGAAGAAAAGCTTCAGAGGAGCTTTCTTCAAGCTCCTCTTGACCAAGTTCCTAGTATTTTAATATATGCAGCAGGTAACACGTAGCTGTAGCATCAGGGTTGTAGTCCATCTTATTTAGTGAACCTTCCTTGAATTACCTGTTGATCTAAGAGCCATGTCTTGGAACAAAGTTGACTGGTTCTTCATCCAATTACTCAGAAATGGGATGGATTTTCAAAATCTCTGCTGTTCCTTTTGCAAGTCTATGCTTGTGTATTTCTGTGCAATCAGTCCTTCCTTATTATGTTCCAGTGTCTAAATTTTCCAGAACTGTTTTTTTTTTTTTTTTCCTGGCAGAGAAAGTACGTCTGAAGGGAATCCCTGTTAAAAATACAGCAGTGGGCAGAGTCCTTTGTTAGGACTACCACAGTTGGGGCAGCATAGGGTTTCCATGTTGATCATTCTGTTTTTCCTCAGATTTCTAGGATACTACAGGGTATGTGTGTGAACATATGCATGAATCTTCTCCTCATACAGTTATACAGTTATATATATAATACACCAGTATCATTCTGTCAAAGCATCAATCTGGCACCTTGAAAATCAGCACCAAATCTAATAGCAGCTCTTCCTAATTTTCATTCAATTTTAAAAAGCTACCTTTGACATTCCAAAACTCTACTAATTTTGGACAAGTTTTAAGCAGACAGTATAGGCATTGTAGTTTTTGTTGGCATGTGAAAGTCCAGGTCCTTCAAGACAGTCTCTGGTAATAAGGTCCACCACCTGATTACATACTGAAATGAAATCTCTGAGTTGAACTGCCTTGTAGAAGGTCATTAGTTAACACAGCTTGAGCTACCAGAGAGAACCACAGAAGAAGGGAAATAATTTAGTTACTATTAGCCTCCACTTATTTCTACTATGGCATGTCAAACTCAGTCAGAATTTTCTCATCAACACCCACTGTTCTGGTAACCCATTTTTCCCTTTGTGATGATAAATGGAGGCAGGTTTGGCTGCAGCACTGACCTATGTTGGTCATTATTCCACAGTAGGGAGTCATCTCAGAATTTGTAGCTTAAAGTCAATTACTTCTACGTTTTTTTCACCCTGTCTCACTGGTAGCCACTTTACCTTCTCTGCTCCCAAAAGAGATTTACTCTACCACGGATTTTCCTTGTTTCATCCCTTTGACAGCTTTTTTATTAAATTCCAGTCTCTCAAGTAAAACATGCTTCTACTACTAGTTCTGGAGGCAGGCCTACAACTCTTCTCAAGTTCAGACTTGAATCATCTACAGTATTCCCTGAAGGGAATAACTCTGCATTGAAATTATTAATAGTAATAAAGTAATGTACCCATTCTGCAAATAACTCATAGTGGATTGTTTAGCTGATTTCAAGCCATTCAGGATGAATTAATTCCTTTACCAAGCAATGTCTTTATTTAGTAATCAAATCATTAATTAAATATTTTACTAAGTAAATTAAGTACTGGGCAATTTATCTGCTCATTAATGTTGTTATTGGGTAATCTGGGAAATCTTCCCAAGCAAGTAATTGAAGGAACATGTGACCCATTTAAATTGTTCCCGTCAGAAAATAGCTTATATAGTAATTGTATTGTAGCAATAATTTTGAAATTATATTCCCAGAAGACCACATATGCAGGTTGTACACTGAGCTTGCAAACTCAAATTTTCTTGTGAAACCATAAAAATATATGAAAGTGACCTGTATGGTTTCTACCAAATAAGGAATTTATTAGCCCATAATTTGAAAATTGTTGCTGAAATTTCTGTGTGTGACAGTGGCAATGGAATAATGCTATCTGCCCTCCATTTTTACCGTCCTTTGCCACCCAGTACAGCTATTATGCAGCTGAATGAATGCTTTGTGGAAGTGGGACCTTAATCAGCAAAAAATGAAACTTGTCTTAAAGACAGGAATCTAAATGTCACTCTTGTTTCATGGAGAATGAAAGCTATTTATTTGTCACTCCAGTCCAAAGAGTATATTGACACTGTTGGGAAAGCTTGAGCCTAAGTCAGGTATCAAAACGTGCCTATGGCACACTTCATAAACAAGCTTATGCTGAAAGGGAGTTTTAGTTCAACACCAGAGTCAGCCTAAGTACATTTAGTGCCTTAGCATGGGCCTTGCTCCTCTTGTTCATGGCTCTGGATGAGTCAAATACTGATGGATCTACACAGCACACAGATTCAGAGGTATGCAACAATTCATAGAGATGTTCCCAGTAGGAGCACTGGCTTTATTTCCAGTTTCCTGAAGTCATTCACATCTCCAGTGACATTTACAGGATCACTTCTATATTTAATACTATCAGCTCTTATATATGGCACTTTCTGGGACAAAAGGAATATTCTTCCCTTTTGCAACATCACCCATTCCTTGACTAGCATAAATGCTTCTCTATGGGACTTCAGCCTGCTTGTATTCAACTCTGTTGGGCTCATTTTGCAAAGTCTGAGAACAGAAGAGTGGGAGGACTGGTCTCTTAGCCACAGAGCTTTGACAAGCTCAGGTCTGCCTTGCAGATATCTAGGTGGGAGCAAATACGGATGTATTAACTCCCTGAGTCACATCTGCAACTGCTACTGAACAGTCATAGATGGACATCAGCCAATAATATTTAAAGTCCTGGAGGGGTCATGTTGCCAGAGGCTAGGGAAGCAGAAAAGGAGCAGTCATTACTGCAGGATAACTCTCATTCTCAGTACGTATATTGTCTCCATAGGTCCTACAAATACCTGAAAGAGGTTG
>VZTL01055240.1:20898-45640 GCA_013400535.1 Scopus umbretta | reverse complement strand
GGCCCCCCGCCGCTCCGCGCCGCCGGGGAGTTACGGCGGCGCGGAGACGACGACTCCGGCCGGAGGGAGGGGGAGCGGGGTGCGGGTGTCCCTCTCGGGGGGTTCTCTTGGCGCCTCCATCCCCACACACAGCAGCTTGGCGTTCCCGCGGCACCCCGGGGTCCCGGCGTCTCCCCCGCCACCGGGCGCTGCGGCCTGGCCTCCAGCAGCAGCCGGCCGGCCCCCGCTGTGCCGCCTGGCTGCCTTGCCCCTTGGCAGCGGGGTCGCGCCTGGAGCCGGCCGCCAGGGTCTCCCCAGCCTGTGCAGGCACCCTCGGCCTGTGCCCCAGCTCGGCTTTCCTGTTTTCTTCCAGATCCCAGCTTAAAGCGTGAGCCCGCAGCTACTCACTTGGATGTCTGAATGCCGGCGCTTGAAATTGCCTTATCTCCACTGAAAAGTCAGAAACTTCATGTTACAGCCTTCCCCCCCCACCACCACCCGTTTAAGAAATAAGCGGGCACTGCTTGTGGTTGAGCTGTAGGATCGTTCGTGAACCCGCACAAATGGTTACTGCTGCAGCACCTTACGCTGGTAACCCTCTGACGCTGTATTTTACATTTTCAGTAACGCACATTGCCATTAAAACGTGACCGGCGTACTTTCTCTCGGTCACGTTCCGTTTCCGATTAACAGCAAATATTAAATAACTTCTTTATAACCACTGCAGTGGCAGGCAGGTAAACCCCAGGCACTCTTCATTTGCACTAAAGACCCCGGTCGCTGTGGGTTAAATCGCATCCTCATAATTTGGGGAAAGATCCCTCTCAGTAGAGAATTTTGATTATGGAAACGGACCCGAGCTTTGCTTTGCCAAGCTGAAGCTCTTGTTACGCGAGCTGTGAACTTCCCAGCTCTTTGAAAGGGACTGATGCTGCGGTGCGCTACTCGGCACAGCCCGCGGTAATCATTGCCTGGGATTTGGTAGGTGACCATGTGGACCCGTTTCCAGCTGCCAGTGGGAACATTCAGCAGGCAAAATTCTGTATTCGGCTGCAATCTAGTCAACACCGTGTGATCCGCGTTCTTTACGATTTCGGTGTAAAGCAATGATTTCATTTCCGTACACAGAATGGAAGCATACTACTTGTCTGATTTAAAAAGAAAAGCTGTTAGAAGGAGGAGATGATGGACAACCACATAACAATGTATTTAAAAATTAATGAGAGCGTAAGAAGGAGTTATTTAAAATGCTCTTTCAGGATAAGAATAGCTCAGAGGTTTCCCCTGCCCCAAAAACGATCTTGAAGACATGGAAGTCTTGAGAGTTTAAATGCTCGGTGAAGTGAGATGGTGAATATTTCTTCCCTTTTCAGATATTTGAATATTAATTTCTGTCATTGCCTTTGGAGCATTTTTTACATTCAACCTTGGTTGTCAGGCACGCTGATTTGAGACGTAATTGCGAAGAGGACCAAGCAGGCTGCTCACCTTTGAGGTGCTGTTGAGCTTGAGAGTTAGCGAAAGAGTAAAGCAGTTGTTTTCAGGATCTAGCGTTGGGCACACCCGCCTCTGTTAATTGCACCTTGAGACACGCTTCTGGTTGAACGCCCCCCACCAGTACTCCTTCAAACTCACGGGCTTTGTAACCACATCCAAGTTGGCCCGACAATCATTCAGTCAAAATGGTATCATTCCTGCTTTTTAAATAAGCAGCTTTTCCAACACGTGGAACTGGTGGAAGATAACTGCCAAAGAGCCTCAGAGAAACGGCCTCAGAGGGGGAAAAGGGGGATGGATGAGAAGAGGGAAAACTGATTCAGGACAACAGAGTAAAACAAAGCACTTTGTAATATATATTGCCTGAAATATATAGCTACTGAAAGTAGGAGTGTACTTCTTTCTCAATGTGGCATTGCGCGCAGCATTCCCTGACATCCCAGGGAGGCTGCAGAGAGGCACTCTCTACCAAAATGCCCGTGAGCTTTAGGATACCACCACCCTCACCCCTGCCTCCCTGGCATCTGCTTCCCGGTGGAAGTCGGCAGGACACGCAAACCCACCGGAGCCACTTCAGCATGAAGCATTCGGCGTGCACCACGTCCCGTACGCCGCCAGGCCAGGTATTTCGAATGGTCCCTAGCCTTGGCCGTGGCACGGCTGAGGACGGTTCGCACGTGCCCTTCCCCTGGCTCTTCTGTGCCGCTCCTCAGCTCGGACAGACGGTCAGCCGCAGGCACGAGGAAGCAGTAACACAGCCGCTTCGGCACTGAAACAGGCGCCGATAACTTCAAGGTCAAAAAGGCTTGCAGAAAGAAGTTGAACATGCTTATTTTATTATGTAACCAAAAACCAGCAAGGAAAAAAGACCCCACACGTGTATGTCTCATCACCAAATGGTGCAGCCTCTACCTGCTAACTGCATAGTCTTCGGCAACAGCTAATGAAAGGTTTATGTTCATGGAGAAAGTCCTGCAGCGATCTACTGGCTATTTCCACAGCCAGTATTTGAACAGGATTTGAACTATCTGAGGATCTTCTGAAATCTCCTGTGAGGCAATAGTTTTATAATGCTGCTGTAGAAAGGTAAATAAAACCAGGGAGGACAGGAATCTAGTAGATTATTAGACAAAAAAACAGGGTGCTGTGAGGAGTTATACACCTTTTTACATGTTCTCTGATAGAGTCTAGAAAAGATAGGACTATCCTACTCAATTTCCTAAAGGTACTTAAGGTTAGTAGGCAGGAGAAAAATAGCTTTAGAAAAAATGACGATGTAGTTGAAAGGAAAGAACTGAAAGAAAATTAGGTTTCTGGCCTCCTGCCACCCTTAACATGCGCTCTGAAATGACTGTGTTTGGGTTATTTATGTTTCATTCCCAAATAGCACAGGGAGCTTGCTGTTCAGACTACGTTAGAGCATAACTTCTGTCATACCTGGAATAAACACCAGTTTCACGGAGAGTGTCGTCAGCTGCAGAGACCCTGAGCATCCGTGAGACGGAGTACAGGCTGCACAGGGAAAGCAAAGCTTTCCCTTCTTGCTTTTGTCACTGACTGCCCTCCCAACCCTGGGCATGCCCTTCAACTTCACACGGCTTCACCTTTTGCATCTGTCAAGCACATATATAATTTTTATTCTGCATGTCACCAAGATGCTCCTGTGCATAAAAAGAATGATGCCTCCATGGGCAGGAAACGGGCAGCCGTGGTGGTCTGGGCCTTCTGCTTGCCTGGCCCTCTGCAGAGGGTTCCAAACCCTCTGAGCCTACATCGGTGGGGACTGGCAACGCTTGAGCATACTCAGGAGAGTGTGCGGTGCTCTGGGATAGGCTCCGAGGCTTGCAGCTGCGTAGTTGAAGCGGATACACATATGGACTGCCACCAGAACAGGTTGTCCATGCTCCCCACCCCCTCCAACCAGACCTCCTGTAGTGAATTGCATTGACTAAACTAGTTGAAAACTTTTATTTATTTAAATGTTTTGGATAGGCTAGTTCTTTAGTCATGTTGTGACTGTAGGAAAACTGGGGTGAAAATGCCCATCCTGGGCTGGGGACAAAAACCAGGAGACCGTAGGGAGATTCATTTGCATTTATCATGAAATGACAGCCTATAGATGGAGCTTATACTTATATAAGCTTATATTATTTATATTTAGAGCAACAAATTAGTTGAAATTTGGCTAGCATTCTGCAGGCGCACAGTCCAATCATCTCTATGTTTCCAGTTTTGAGTCTTTCTCTTGTGTCTTTATTAGTGTCTGAAAAATCCCTAATCAGTGAGCTAATTCAATTCCCAAGATGCAGTTGACTGAATTCCCAGATGATCCCAAGTTTGGACGTACTAGAGGCAGAAGTGAGTGCAGAGAAAGAATGTGTAGGGTGCTAGGGAAATAATACACATTAGCGAATATAACATTGGAAATTCAAACTTCTGGCTAATACATCTAGGGGAAAATAACTAAAATATACTTGTTTCAGGGAACAAAAAAAAAAGCCTCACAGAGATTAATCAACAGCTGCTGTTTTCAAACCTCTATTTTCTGCAGCCCCCAAAGTTTTCCACTACGGCTTCAGCCTCCTGTAGACCAGTTGTCACCAGGCATCAATACGTTTGCTTTTCTTAGTGGCATGTCCCCTTGAAGCCACCCACTGATGTGGAGGTCTGCAGCCCTCTGGCTGAAAACCATGGATCATTCTGACAGCAGGGAAGGGATTTTTTTCTGAAGAACTGAAGCCACAAGTCTTCAGATTCTCCATATTGATACCTGGCTGCATTTTGAAAAGACCTTATCTCCCACCTACACCGATCTAAAGAGCAGATGTGGTGACAGACTTGGTCAGCACCCCGTAGCAGCTTTAAGCCCTCAGCATGGGGGTCACCCTTAAAAGGACCCTCAAAATCCAAAATCCCCCACTGCTAAGACTGCCAGGCTTTCCGTGTAACATAGGATTATATTTCTTGCATTGTGGAGACAAATCCCCATCACAGACCAGGCAGATAACAGTACTCCTCTACAAAAGTCCAAAGGGACCATTCTAGATGTATCATATTAATTTCAGAGTACTTCGGTGTTTGAATGATGTAGATCTAGCGGAAACAGTTTAAGAAAAGAACAACAGAAATGATTAAGGGTTTAAAGCTGACTTGTGAGCTCAGATTGGATGGGTCTGATATATGTGTACCTCGGCTGAAAGTGACAACTGAAGTGGAGCACAAAACAGCTGCCTACAAATATTGGTGTGTTAAACACAAAGAAGAAAATGTATTTATTGCATTTAAAAAGCAATTCACTAAAAGCAGTAAGAGAGGTTTGGTTGGTTGGTTTTTTGTTTTTTGTTTTTTGTTTTTCCAAAAAGGAAAGGTTAGATTAAATGCTCAGCAAATCCTGCTGATCTGGAAGTTTTTTACTGTGCTGAATAGTGTACCAAGGGACTAGAGGCATTTTAGTAACAGTATAAGATGGATCATTTTATATAAGATGGAGTTACTTTCTAATGTAACCCTGGGATCAGAAAGATTAGGCAACCAAGTAAGATATCCTCTGCCTCCTATGCACAGCTAATGACTTTCTTCTGTACAAGAAATCCCCTACAAGAGGGGATTTTTTAAGATGCTTTGAAAGGCTCCTCTGCAAGGTTTTTCACGTCAGATGCCCTCCCAGACATTGTCCTGTTGGAAAGGAGCCATGTTTGCTTCTCACTTGCAGAAAGTCCACTTCAAATTTGGCAGAAACGAGAGGGCGCAAACGGAAATCACGGTAATTCACACGCAGCTCCCAGCTCCTGGCAGCATGCCTCCATTGAAACCATGCCACAAAGACCCCTCCCGCCAGACACATCAGATCCCGGGATAGTGCAAAAGCAATTCTTAAGCTTAGATCTTTTAAACAGATTCAAACACAAGATGCATTTGGGCTTAAAAGGATCCAGGAGATGGCAAAGGTAGTCGAGGACTTCCACACCAAGAACTGCTGTGGAAGTGCCTGAGCATTCTCAGCTACGTTTCCAAGTAGTTTCACCTTCATCATCTTTGTCCTGTAATGACTGGATCGCAAAAGCCAGTTAGTGTTTACGGGTCCATGTGTTTTTGTCTTCCCGCCTCCTCTAGTAAAGTAACAAAACTGTTATGACCTGTAATTAATTCCAGAGGTTTCATTTATTATCTCTGATTAAACTAATGCCTGTGTAATAAAGAAGACAGAAGAAGACATAATACACTATCAGGAGCAAGTGCAATCAAGCTACAGGCAACACCGTAAAAACACATTGGAGGTCTTGACTCACAGTTTTATGCAATAAGATTTCACGGCTTTTTCCCTGTCAACCACATTGTGATGTGCATTTTTACATTTCAGCTGGCTGAACTCATTCAAGTACTAGGTCTGTTGATGAACTATTTAGGACAGAAATGTCCAAAATGTTTTTTGCTGCCAGATCCATTTCTTGTTTTACTTCCAGCATCGCTCCTTGACTTCCAGTAGCAAAACCCACTTCTGCAATTTAGGACTGCCAAACCTCTTCTGGGAACCATGCAGTTACTGTGACACTGGAAGGGCTATCGCATTTCAAGGTGTTTGACAAACATTTCCTAAGAAGACAGCCCCTCTCAGGACATGTAATTAAAATAATACATGCATGTGGCTTAAGGCAGTAAATCTCCAACTTTTTTTTTGTCTCCCTCAACTTCCAGTTCTACAAAACACTGGAGGAAAAAACAGTCCCTTAGCCCTATACTCACATACAGCAAATCCCTGCAGAACATAGAGGTGATAGAGGGGAAACTGAGGCAGGGGCTTCATGGCCACTGCTTGCAAAGGACAGCAGAGGAGTGTGACCATGACTTGCGCTGCCAGTCACTTGACATCCCCCTCCAGTGCTTAATAATGCTTCTGCGGTCTACCAGAGTTGAGTCCACCCACTTCCCTCTCCACCTTCAGTAGGTACAGAAGACGTCTCTTCATCACAGCTTGCCCAGCCCCATAGGTAATGACCCCAGGAAGCCAAGAGGAGATGCTGTTGACGACTGCTGGAATGATGGAAAGAAGAAGGTACTTCTCATATTACCGCCCAGGACACCCTCACTGTCCATCCCCTTGGATAAGACCTCTCGTCTCGCAGGCATTTTCATTCTCAAAGACATAACTGTGGATAGACCCCATCCTCTCAGGACTCTTGTATATTACCAAGTTTGATGTTGAAAGAAGAGACTAAAATTATTTTGGAGAGGAATTCCCAGCCCTATACAAGAAGCTGCATTCCAAGAATACCATTTATTTTTGGCATGGCATAGTCGCTATAGTGTGGTGGGAATGGAAGAACTGGCCTCCTAAAATGCATTGGCACTCTTTAAGGAGAATGAAGCAAGCAGCCAGTGGTTTTGGTACCTTTTGGAATGTAATGAATTAAACTCAGTGATACAGGATCTTGAACAACAGAGCAAATTAGCAGTGCCAAGAACAAAAGTGGCAGACTCAGATGTAAAGGCACAAAGGCTCCGCAACCTGTGACAGGGCAAAAAGCCCAGAGCAGAGAGGACAACACTTCCTAAACGGAGGTTCCGACCTGCCCATTTTCTAATTGCAATTTTTTGTAGAGCAACGGTGTTTCAGCAGCGAAAGCAAATGACCTTGATAGGAAAAAGGTATTGCTGCGCTAACGCACTACTGAAAGCATAGCTGCTGGCATTCACTCGTGCTAGGCAGTCTCAAAGGAAGCCTGAAGTGGAGCAGCAGGGTTAGCAGCGACTTCCTCCGGGTCTGTTTCCTGATCCAAAATCCCCATTCTAATTCATCTTCCAAGATCAAAAAGTATTTGGGAGTTCAGCAATCCACAGGTGATTTGGGGAAAAAAAAAAAAAAACAAACCCAGGCCACCTCCAAAAGTATGCCAGCATTGTTTGTAGTGCCCCATCTTGTTTCCGCATGGAGATGGGCAGTGGTGTTTCTGCCATAACTGTCTTTTGCTGGATCTGGGTACAATCTGCCTTCGTTCAAAGCATGGCCTAGAAAGCTGGCAGAGTTTCCACTTTGCTTTGCTGCACTTGGAGCCAGAGGTTCTTACTGTTTTAAAGATTTCCTTTAGGTGCTTACCCTATTTTTCCTTTGAAACATACATCCCCTGGAATATCATCCGTGTAGACAGTAAAACCTTTTTGAAATCGTAAAATAACTGTGCCTTTTTCTCAGTCAGAGATGACTCAAGGCACACAAGAGTTGCAGAACAGGAAGACATGGAAGTATATTGTCTCTTTAAAGTTGTTATGGTCCCTGCCCTGCCTATACGCAGCAGGGTCTGATGCCGTACTCCTGTTCCGTGGGATTTCGTATCGCCCTGCGTGCACAGGGACCCTACAACCAGCTTGAAGCCGCACAAAACTCTCACTGCTTTCCATTTTTGCCAGGCCTGCCCACCTGTTTGGCAGCTGTGGAGGAGTCGGCATCTCCCACCGTAGAGCTTGACGCCGCGTTACCACTCGAGCGGCGCCGGGGTGAGTGTGCCGGCGGCTGCGGGTGCTGCCGGTGCTGCCGGGGCTGGGCACAGCGGTGCGGCAGAAGGCGTAGGGAGGAACCACCGTTGCTGCTCACCTCCTGAGGATCTGAAAGCACCCATGGGGAGCTGCAGCTGCAAGTATGGCCAAACTGCGTCACAGCACAAACCCGATTGTCACAAAAGTGTCAGCGCTTTGAGACAAGTTTTAAAATGTGGATGTGAGTGCCTTTGAGGTACCCTTTAAGATAATTTTTTTCTGGCAATTTTTTATTCCTTTTTATGCACTGGGGATCCCCAAAGGAGCATTTCTGTTGTGATTCTTACATCTGCCCACTGCTATGCTATGATACTCAGGGTTATGCTGAGACCGTACTCAGCACATTGCCGATATTGCCGGGTAGGAGCCATGCTGCACCTGCCTAGGACTGGGTTTGAACCTGCTTTTTTTGATCAGTACTGCATTTCTGCTTCTACCTGACTGCTATATTCTGTGTGAAAGCTCTGCGATTTCCTCCTGCTTTGGCTGCTGGCTAATTTAAATGTGACACCCTCCATCTCTACAGGATTTGGAGGCTTTTTCACCACCCATGGTTTTGCAAGTAGGCAAACAAGACGTTAGACTTTGAAACAAACATGGCCGCAAAATGATTAAAATTGGGAATGCATCATTCCAAAGAAAATTACTATAACTCTCTCTTCCTTTTTTTATTATACTGCTGTAAGCAAAATATTTTTTTTTCCTTCTCTGGCCTACCAATTCACATGGTTTCTAATGAAGTCCTATGTTGTATCTCCCTTCACTTCGGTGAAGCTGGTGTCTACATACACATCCATGTTTTCTGTTCCTTTCAGGAATAAAATATTCATTGCACACTTACAGAAATGCACCCAAACCATCTGCCTGGTCTTTACAGGAGATGTAGAAAGATTTGAAAACATGCTCTGCTTCTCTTTGCTTTTGCACAGATGAATGGGTTTACTTGGAAGTCTTTTCTTTTAATCTTTGTTTTACTTGGCCCTTTTTGTAAGTGTCTTAAGCCCGCAAAGTCTTTGTTTCCATTCTTGTCGTGGTGCAATAGTAACAAATTAAAAAGTTTTTACACACCTATTTCTCTCACAAACCAGTCTCTCCTTATAGACTTTGGGAAAACCCAACAAGCCAACAGAGCCTGAATTTTCAGAAGCTATTGCTGCTTTTGAATGCTTAGGTTTAGACCTAGCTTTGCAGAAGTAATCAGCATATAGTTGACAACGATGGCAATTGTGAAATCAATCCCTTTGGAGTTCTGGTGCTGAGTGTCAAGGGGAGCTCTTAAAAGTATTTTCTGCTTTTGAAAACTTTGGACTTAAGCCAGAGCTTTCATCTCCTTATCTATGAAAATGGAATACTGCTTAAATACCTCTCCAACAGCTCACGAAGGTTCATTAATGTTTATAAAACACTTGGAACTGAAAAGCACCGAGTATTACTGTTTATTTATTAATTCCTGTTGTCTTGCACCTTCACATTCCTTTCACGTGTCAAAGAAGAGGATTTTGCGGGCAGCAGAACCAGCAAAACCTGTAACAGCCTCTGCTCTTTTCTCTGCCTTCCCTCACTGGAATAGTCTCCCTGTAGCCCCCTCCCCAGATCCCCATGTTGCCTTTACATCTTCAGTCCCCGCTTCCTGCAAGGCCTCCCGTCTCCCCTCCGTCTAGCGTGGTCCTGGACTCCCGCCCAAGGCCTCTGTGCTGAGGCCGGCTGGTCCGACACATCTGCAGAGTGACCAAAAAGTGACAGCATGAAAATTGGTTAGACTTGAGAGGCCAAAGAGCAAAAATGAGGGCGGACTCCATGGTAGGGCCCTTCCCCCCACCAGGCTTCACCCTGACGGAGCTTGTACAGCTCCATCTCTTCCAGGCCTCTGCCCCTCTCTCTCCTTTGGCTGAAATTAGTCACAGGTTTAAGAGTTACTGGGAACATGGAGGTTGGTACAAGATTGTGTAAACACAGAGTTGGTTTCTTCCTTTGTTGATCAAGTAGATGTTTGAAATGCTCTGAATCTTCAGATCATAAATAAACTGCACTGAGCAAACTCACTTTTTCCTGCTGAAACCATTTATCTAAGTACAGTATTGACATTGCTCTGCTGTTTTTTGCAAGGTAGTGCTCACAGTGGTGATTGTATGTGAGTTGATCTATCCATGGTATAGATTAAGTCTTCTGAAGGACACAGTGGCTTGTCTCAGAAGTGCTTATGTTCTCCAGGAACAAGGCTCAGGACCTTACCAAAAGAGCATTTTCATTCTATCAAACTATCCTGTAGTAGCTCTCAGCCCAGCTACCTTATGCCAATGTGACATAAAGTTTACTCTGCCCCGGCATGGCCTGTGGAAGCTGCAGTAACTCCTGGCCAGAGGAAGGGTGTTGTAAACTGAGGAGCTTGCTGGGGCATGCCATCATCTAAAGACAAAGAACATAACTGCAAAAATACAGGAACACGTACATCCGTACAGGCACTTTGTATACCTACATGGAGAAAACAGTGAACTAATGGGGGAACCGAAATTAAGCTAGTCATGTTAGCGCTTTTGCCCTTTTTGCGGCTGAGAAGCAGCCGTAGGACTTGGAGGACCCGACGCTTTCAGTTCTGCCACTCATTCACAGCTCTGGCAAGTTAGACCTCTGCCCGCTTCTCGCTGTAGGTTTTACCCTGGCTTACATACGTGGGTGTGGATATCCAGACAAACCAAACTTGCCCGAAAGCACACATTTGATTCACAGTTCTATATGCAAGTCCACACGAGGAGTTTTGGGAGGGTGGCTAGGACTTCAAAGCATCACCGGTATGAACTACCTAAGGAACTGTTTCACTGCGTGCTGCGGAAAGACATGTTTGTCTTCCCTCAACTCCTGTTCACAGACGTTCCTAGTCCATTATTAAACTACCAAAAATAAAATACTTCTGATTCAGCATTTTCTCCCTTGTGTCCTCTCCAGCTGCTGCCCAGACATGGATCCTGCACCAGTGAATGAGCTGTTCCTGTTTTGGACTGTGATGTTATTTCAGAAGGATGCACACAGAAGGCTCTGGCCATGAAGGGCATTTCAGCAGTGTTTTTTTTTAACCCTTACTCGACGGTGATAGTTCCTGGCAAAGAAATGATGCTGCGGACGTAGCAGAAGGGAGACAGCTGTTGTTTGCCTCATCCCTTGCCAGCTGAGGCCTCTGGTGCCACAGTGTTGGGAAACTGCATCAAGATCTAGAGTAGGGGTGATGAGCAGCAGCTACAGAGTTATTGCGTAAGGAAAGCCCTGTGAAGAGCTTGCTCTGACCCACAGGTGCTATAATAAACCAGGGAAGGGGGCCAGTAAATGAAGGGGTCATCGCTACTAACCGGGAGATGGCTGCACTAGGCTTAGGTAACCATTTTCATCTTGATTAGACAACTTCGAATGCTGTGATAGTCAGATGTTAGTGCTGTGGTTGCTGATGCCAAACCACAGGCTCCGGTGGCTAATACACATGACATAGTAGCTGGCTGAGGGAGAGTGCACTTTTCCAACTACTCTGACTGCATGTGTGTGTCCTTGGTGTGATCTCTGCAAGAAACACAGGAGTGATTGGCAGTCAGGGACACAGATCTGCAGACGGTGGCTGATCAGAAGAAAACATTTATGGACACAAGCACGGGATGCGTAGTGCATGAAACAAGGATGCCGAGGAAAGCTAGGGATTCCCCTTTGGAGAAGGGACTCCGTTTATTTCCAATAACATACTTATAAATAGAACGTTTCTGCCCATTATTACTTTATTTGACCCACCTCACCATCTTCTGTCCTGGCATGCAAAGTTATATGCTGAGGTCAGATCACCTGATGGGAAAAGAAGGTTTAATTGTACATTAAATATGTGCAGAATGGTTTCAGTTGCTGAAGGCAAAATGGCTCAGCCTTCAAACTTGTTTGGATGCCAGTGTGCTCTGTGCCATTTCTGTTAACACAGCACTCTGCACCTTCACAGCTTCTGTGAGGGTGCCAATTTAAGGACGCCGGTCTTCTGTGATAGGCAGGGACAGCAAAAGAAATCAGGGGTGCCACAGGGCACTGTACTGCAAGTGGCATGCTTGTGCGCTTGTGTGCATCGTAGCCTGTGTATGTGAGAGGAAGAGCGTCATGCCATAGGTACTTCTTGACTCTTCTTCCTTTCCCATGCACTCCAAGGCCAACCACATTCAAAATAATTTGGATCTGTGTCCAACATCACTAAGCATTTGCAGGAGAAGGGGAACCTTTATTCCCCTCCCCCAACAGATTCCTGTCCTGTATTCTTACCTAAGAAGAAAACTGTATTCTACTCCCTTTACTAAGAAAGCTTCTTTTTTTTTGTTGGGGGAGAGGGGGAGAATTTTCTTATTCACTTTGTTCATCACAGCAGGGTCACCGCTTTTTTGGTATCTCTTTTCTCTCATCTCCACCCATTAGCCTGTTCTGAATCCCCTGCAAGACAGTAGTTTCCAGACACTCAGATACTTCAGATTTAAGCTTGAAAGAATTTGGGAAACAAGGAGTGTGAGTTTAATGAGGAAAGGTAGGGAAGCTGAAGAAAAGGTATGTCACCAATACTGGTTTAAATACATTTTCAGGGTACTGACTTATTGGAATTCCCTAACAGAAGCAGCTGCTTCCCAGAGCTGTGACAAGAGACCTTACCTCTTTGGTAAAAAGATGTTTAAACATTATCAGCTGACCAGTGTATTAATGAATTTGGAAGATCTAAAGAAAGCTGAGTCTCTTAAACGATCTTACCAATTTTTCCATTAAAAAAAATTTCTCAAACATCACAATAAGGACGTTAGGAAGGCATTAGCAGATGTCAGACTAAATTGTAGAAGCTGTCTGAAAACCAAAACTGCTTTTCCTTTTAGCTGTGTGCCCTCCTCCCCTAAGGTGGCATCATACTGCGTATCTCCAAGGTGTTTACGCACTTCCATTGCCACTGAAGACTTAAAATACAGGTCACTGGGGACAAGGCTGTGATGCCGAAATATAAGAGAAAATATATGTCACAGTGGCAATATGAACTCACATTCACTAGGTTTATAATATTAGCTTTAGCTTAAGACGATTTTCCAGGCATCGGGACTATTTTCTGGACAGCACTGCAAGCACAGGTAGAGTAAAATAACAAATTATGCTACATACTTCCCTCCGACACAGAAACACACGTGCTGCTCAGGACCATACCTTACAGTGGAACAGGCAGGTGGTCAGGCAGCCAGCGGACAGGCTGGGCTCCTGCCTTGGTCTGAATATACTGGGTACGTTCGGAAGGTAAATGCCTCCCAGCAGCGACCCTGGAAAAACTCAGAGACTGCCCACAACTTAGTACGTGGGCAAATCTGCACTCTCCATTGGAGGCAGCACATGCACTTACAAAGGGTTTATGAAGTGACTGGTTAGATGTGAACCTGTGCCTGTTCCTCCAGTGCATAATTATTCTCCATGACAGGAATTACCCGGGAAACATCTGTCAGGTAATGGCAAAGGCAGCGATGACCGCTTCTCTAGCACTGGCTTTGCAGTTCTTTTCCACCCTGTTCCTTGAGCCACCACTGAGAAGCTCCCCAGAACGTGACCTTAAAATTGAGTCACCTTGGGATGTAAAGAAAAACCCCAAGCGTGCTCTGAACCCTGCCTCCCACACGTCCAACAACCCCCCTCCTTCCCTTCCTCTGTGCCATCTCCCTCTCCCCACCCCTGAAATACTGCCAAGTACCCAGGAGAGCCCCTCCAGAAGTACCTCTGAACTGCCAGCCTGGTCCCTCTCGTCTTTCCACCCTCGGGAGACAACATGCATCATGGCAGTGTGACAGCCACGCACGAGGTGACTTGCCAGCGTGTCGCTGCCTACCTGCTGAATGCAACCAGTACTTACTTCTCCAGTGAGCGAACTGGTAAGGTCTCTTCTCTGGCCCAGCCACTGATTTTCATAAAACTTCTGTGTATTTAACACTTTTGAAAGAATTTTGCCTCTCTCTCACATCTGGCTGGAAAGATTAATGGTCAGAAGTTGAGGGGGGGGAGGGGAGGGGGAAGGGGGCTGATTTGATAGACAGACAAATAGACAATGTGATTGCATCAGTCTCGTTTCCTTAGGAAACTGGGCTAAAAATAAAAGGCTTTATTTGCCCCTGGGAATAAAGCAGCATGTCTCTCACATCTTTACAAAACATTTGTTTCTATGTATACTTATAAATAGTCAGGATGGGAGAGGAAGTTTGCACTGGATTTTGAGCAGAGAATTAAAAGGAAGAGCAGGAGGTGCGTGAATTTCAAAACCTGGGATCCTTTTAGTCATACGACAGCGCAGCAACGAATGCTGGGTCTTGTACACCAATGCCACGTTACCCATGTGTGTACATTGTTGGCCTGCAAACCAACTGCCCGTTGGGCAACTTTTCACACCACCACAGAACGAATGCACTTCTGCACCGATGATGGACGATGTGCTTTAGACCAAGTCCTTCGTGCACTTTGAAGTCAGCAGACTCTCACAGCTATAAGTGAGCAACACGGAAATTTCTATACGTGATTGGATTTACGGTCTAGAGATTCCTGTCTGACGGTGACCAAGACTAGCTACTTCAGAGGAAGTACTCCCCCAAAAGGCCTCATCCATCATTAATACATTATGTAAGCTGGAGAAGCACTTATACTAGATATTTTTGTTATCTTCGAAAATGTCGTTCGCCTCCTTACAACCTTGGCCTCGGCGACAGTCTGTGGCAGTAAGTTCTTTTTATGCATGCTGTACATAAAATGTTTCTTGTTTACAAGATTTGAATTTACTACCTTTTGATTCATTGGACTGGCAGCACTGTGGACTTGGGCTTTTATCGTGATACTTAATGGGAGAAAGGTTCATACAGCAGGAGCTGAAGGGGACTTCCCTCGTAACGGGTTGGCAGAACAGAAGCGGTTGTATCGTCCATCTCCTTTGCTTTGGCACAACCTTTTAGTTTTTGCCTCAGTGGCCTATGCACGGAAGCCCCTTCTTCCTGAGACATGCTAGAATTTCCATTACAGGGACACGTTGCAGCCCCAGCAACCACTGTTCTGAGGACTATGTAAACATGTCACTAGAGGCAGTCCTTGTCCTGAAGAATTTAAGTTTAAAATATGGAAGACCAGCACAGCCTGGGAAAAGGGGATGCAATACACCCTTGGAAGATAAGAAAAGGAAGATGTATCTTGCCTGCAGGTATAACTGGGGCTCTTACCAGGACTTAGCCTCAATCTGGCTTCAGACTTGGTCTCACTTCCCCAGGGGATTCAGCTCGACTTTAGGGATGGGATTGATCTGTCCTAACTTGGAGGTCAAAAATGAGACATCTGAGCTGATAGTTGTACAATCCCTCTGCAGTCAGCCAAGAGAATTAGGTACTTCCAGGAGACCATTCATGTGTCCTGTCTTAAATAAAATGGTAACAGCCCTTTCTTCTGTCTACGATTATATGCATCTGAGATTTCTTCTCAGACTGGCTTAAACCCCATGCTCCACTCTACTGTTTTCAGCAGAGTTACTCATTACTACCACCATCTATTAAAGATAGACTATTTTTCCCATTTCTGAATTTGTCAACCTAATGAAGATGGTCGTCTTGATCACCTCTGTCAATAGTTAGAAGTCAGTGTCTCTGGTATGGGGAGAAATAGAACTTACATTTTAATCATGAAACATGTGCCTATGCCTGTCTTAGGTATCTTATTTGTTAAATAGTTTTGAATTTCTTAGGTAACCTCTGAGAATCGTGTATCTTAATTTCAGCCTAACGTACACTGGGGAACTACTACTAATTCAAAAAGCGTCTTGGACTTCAAAATCACTTACATATTCTCAGAAATATTCTCATGATCTTGAAAGCAAAGCACAGAGATTGGAAAAAATATGAACAAAATGGTAATCAAACCAGCTGATCTTTTTTTTTAAGCTCAAAAGGAAAAACTCTTGTCTAATTATACTCAACTGCAACACAGTCTGAGTCATGACTTGTCAGATGATCCTCTTGGTTGATGTGGTTACAAACCAACAGCTGCACATTGGGAAAGCAAGCGAACAGAAGACCTTGCAAAAGCTTAAGTCTTCCTTGTTTCCCGGGCCCTCTCTCTATTACCTTATGTTCAATCAACCCAGAGGGCAGAAACTGTATTTCCTAATACCTTGACAGTGTCATGCACACTTACACTGCCATACAGATAATTGATGTGTAAAGAATATGAGTGATGCTGTGAAAATTCAGAAGGGTAAGGTTAATACTTGATGTAAACTTGACTTGTATTCATTTGTTATAAGTACTCTCCGGAAAAAAACATGTCACAGCACTAGAAAAAAGAAGGTCTTTACTTATAACACAAGGAAAATACATGGCTGGCGCAGCCTGGCAATGCTGCTGTTAGCTTTATGTCCAAGTAGCCACACACGCAGGCCAGTCAGGGCACTGTACGGCTGCTTCTCATCTTGCTTATCGACTTCTCAGAAACCTCTCCTGAAAACAGTACTCCTCATAGGATGCAACTACCAAGTTATTCTTCAGAAGGGAACTGTTACCTTATTTTACGTTGATGTGTATGTTTGCTAGCTTCATTTTTCTTTTTTGTGTTTCTTAGTCCACCCATTTAGGCTGAGTTAGGGTGTCCCATAACTCAGCTATCTCCTATCTAGAGGGCATCACTTTGCTGTAGAACTAACACGTTGCATTCTCTGGCAGCACTGACTGGATCTGGATCATTAATATCTTCATTGTGACTGGAACAGATAAGCAAAGCTGTGCCTGGACGCAGTGATTTTGTGTTTTGCTCTTTTATTTCCTTGCACCAAGGATTATGGCTTGCTTGTTTTAAGACACTGAAAATTATGCAGTTCTAATGTGGCTGATTGCAGCAAACAGATTGTGGGAGAGGTGGGGAGATGTTCAGTAGCTAGAGATTGTGGAATTCTTTTAGTAGACAGATATTGTGTTGCATTTGCCTTGTCTTGGAATCACATTAAATATACACGCAGTTAAAAGGCTATTGAAATGTTCAAATGTCAGTGTTTCAAATGAAAATCAATAGCATGCTATTAGGCTCATTATATTGCTGTTATGCATCATTAAAATGTATTTAAAAGCTTTCAGCATAAAACAGGAGATGGGATGAATAACAAGACACTTTGAGGATGTGCAGCATACTTAGAAGGCAATAAAGAGTCAGGCACAAGAGAAACTTTGTAGGCAGTTGGAAAGCAAAGAGCTTGCTGGGTGTTCGAAACATATGGGAACATGAGAGAGCGAATGACGCAGAACTCTGAGGATACAAATCAGTGGAGCTGCACCACCGCTGGAGGAAAACAAAATCGTCAAATATTTTTAAAGATGCTTTTATAAATGGGTCTTTGCAGTTCGAGGTTCTCTCTTTGCCTGGTCTATATATGTCACTATACCACAATGCTCCATAATGCCCCCCAAAATGGTACTGACATTTTGCCTTCGTGCACAAAGGGATTGTATCAGATCCTAAAAGCACATTTAGAAATTAGCTTTTCCAAGCATATTTCTGGTCAAATGTCGCGTGGAAAAGTGTCACATCAGCAGATACTCTAACCTACTTTTTCCCTATCTGAAATAGATTTCTAATGAGAAACTTCTGGTTTAGTATTTAAATATGGCTGTGTATGTTTACACATGAATAAGTACGTACACATACAATTATAAACATAGGAGAGAAAGAGAGCTTCCTTACTAAATTTCTGAAAGTTTCTTTCTAAAGGGAAAGAATGGGAAGAAGTGACTCTCCCAATGGCTGGGAGTTTAAATAGGCAAGAGGGACAACAGATTTCCAGTCCCTACACACATGTATTTTTAGGCTTTTGCACCTGACTCTCACTGAGCACATGCTTGCCTTGTTTCCGGAGCGGGACTAGAAAACAGACCACCGTCCTGCAGCTCACCAAGCACACTCTCACTAAACCCATCAGACCCTGCTTTTGCTCCCCTTCCCTTGCAGTGAAACTTTAATCCCTGTAAACAAAGCAAAGTAACTTCAGCCAGAGGAGATGAATGCTCCCCTCTGCTCCTAACAGCCGTGGCCTGGGCTGGAGTTTAAAACTCTACGGGCAGAGGAACAAAGAGAACCTCAATCTCCCATTTCCTGGACAAAAGCTCTCTAATCAGCTCTGAATTATTGAATACTCTTTCAGAAGGTGGATTTCAAATTTGTAGCTTAAGCATAAAGTCCTTCCTCCTGCAATTTTATCTGCATAGGTAAAGAGTCAACTGAAATTGATTTTGGATGAAAACAGAAACATAAAGCATAAATCAAGTCATCGAGCCTGGGAACGGAAATAGTGCCATTTGAGTCAGATGCACAATTGCATAGCTCAAATTATAAATGCTGAGTGCTCAAATTAAAGTTCACAGTGAAGAGGTCCCGAGCAATGCATATACTGAATGTTTTCACACAAAACACGTGCTCAGCTATTTTAGAATTACAGACAGATTTTTTAAAAAATCCCTCTCTGATTAAACAGTAAGAAAAAAGGACAAATGAAAATATATTTTTGCTTCAAATCATTTTTTGAGGAAAAACTATTTCTGAGTTATCGGGGAAGGGTCTCCTAGTCAAAAGAAGGGTCTATGTAAAGAGATATATGCAAGTAGCCATACTGTATGCTGGTTTTACGTGCCAATATGACTCTGCTGGAGTTTCACCGTTGATTTTAATTGGAGCCAAAGCGCCATCTCTTCTGGAAGTGTCTAACACTCAAGAAACCAAGTGAGTGGAGTAGCATTAATTTACATGCGTGAGCACCCGCCATTTGAAAACTGGCTTAAAACACAGAGGTATCATTAAAATTCACAGTAGTTAAAGGATTCAGCAACAAACATGTTTATTTCTAAGCCATCCAGTGCTCAGCACTTACGAAGCCTTCATGCTATGATATTTTTGGTGTTTCTTAAGTGCTCTTCAAGCTGAATCCCTTGGCATCTTTGAGGTCTGACTAACAAGTGAAGATGTGTTCTCATACAGTTACTCAGGAAGGCTTTTAGGCCTTGTTAGCATGCCAATATTGTTGATCACTCCAGGAGTAACAAAATCTGTTTCTGCATTGGTGGTCCCACCTTCTGTTTTGAATGGAAGAGATGAACTAGGAAGAAAACCATGCAATGGTCACTAGAAAAATACACATGAAGAGATGCATACAAAATGCACCTACTCCTTCCTCTTTCTGACATGTTGCTATTTAAAATACACTGTTGATGGGATGGGTCACTTAAATTATTATGGAAAAGAATCTGTGTACAAGACAGAATTCTCGTGAGAATAAACAGAACAATCTGGAAGTGCTTCACTTTCCCCTTTGACTGTAAGGTGCGATTTAATGTCTCCCCACTCTGTCCTTCCCAAATGAAACGTGGGATAAAAGATACGCTGGTGGGAGTTGCTTCCTAAGTATTCAGCCTCTTTGCTAGAAGAAACTCAAACATTTGCTGCAGAGCAAGTCAATTTAACACATCTTCTTTGCCACTTTTTCTTTCTCCTTCCAAATGCTGTCTTTTTTTTATTGCTCCTTCATTAGTAGGTTTTTTCCCTAGTGCCCACAATGCAGTTTGTGTTCCTTGGCTCTCATCTAGAATACCATAGCAAACAGTAACATAATCAATTTTAATACGGAAAGAAGGAAAACCAACTTCTATAGTTAAATTACACGGCCTTTCCCTTAGCTTAGGAAATCAAATCAAATCAAACTGAATGTGCTCCTTTGGTCGTGGATCTCATTTTCCAGTCACAATTACAATTTATCAAAGGCTGATGTTCATTTAAATACTAAAACAATTGCATACTAACGGTCAAATCACTTTTAAAGGTGCATTTGTACTTGCAAAGGGTTAGCTGCCAAGCTAGATTGTCTGCGTCACTTTTAGTTTGCAATCTGTGCGTCTGTATTAGCATTTATGAGCCAACAGGAGAGAGTTAGACAAGGAGACTGAGAGACAGTAATTTAAGTATAGCCCCAATCCCTTTATCCCTCTTTAGGAACTCAAAGCACGATTTTTACCGAGGTTCTTACTCAAACCCAAACATCAAGAATGACGGGTATATTTTACGCTTTTATTGACCATTTAATAGCTATTCTGTAAGCCATCTAAAAGAAATGCAGCATGCTTAGCCTGGTCCCAGAGGAGCTGTTCTGCAAAGGCAGCAACCTGAACCCTTCCCTTCACACCACGAGACCGTGCTGCGGTGATGTCTCTCCTGCGGAATCCGACCCCCGCAGACCCACTGAGGTAGCTGGGGCCCCAACCTTCCTCCTCGAGTGAAACGCGATCCATTTCAGAAATCAAATCTGGCTGAGAACTCATGTATTTGAGTCTGCACTAGGATCGCATCCTCTCGCTTCTTCGTTACACAAGTTTCGAGCCCAAGAATATCCCATGCACTCACACGGCCACAAAATACAGCACCCTGTGTAGTTACAGAGACCCTCTTTTGCAGCACATTGACTACACTTCCTGCCCCAGGAGTATTTTACCCCCACCTTTTTCTCAGATTAAGTTTTTTGCTACCCTGAAACGGCAATCTGTTTTAAAATCATCGTGACTTGAGAATCCCCTTTGTCAACCGATGCTTGTGCCCAGCCCACTCCCTACAAAGTACTCCATCTTCTAAACTGTTAGCTTTCCTGCTCTGACCAGAAACCTTTTAATTTGGATAGAATAATTCCAGAGGTCTGCATTAGCCACATATGAGTCACACAATTTTTTTGCTATCTCAGTCATTGGGGAAAGTTTTTATTGCTCTGAAGTCCATTTCTGCAATCCTACATCCCACTATTCCAGTAAGTACATTATCCAAAATTGGCTTACATTTCTGAAATTTATAGCAAAAGAAGAGGCAGCTCTCTCTTTCTTACCGTGTTTCTTCTTTTTGCTCTGCTGTCTTCAGCAGAGTTTGTTATTAAGAGCAGGCTACACAAAAAAGACCACCTGGACAGAAGCACCACCGGTCTATTTGACTGCGGATTAGCACCCAGCAAACCATCCCTCAATTTAAGATGCAATTTCAGGTGCGATCTTTTCTAACCATAAACTTCATCCCAAGAATGAACAAATACAACTTTTGCCAGCACACCGGAAACAGAAAATCTGCTGGTCAGTCTGAGGTCAACAGATGAGCACGACTCACAAAAGCCTCAAGGAAGGAGGCTATTGGAGAAAAGCTAGACTAATTCTTTGCATCTCTACATGAGATCTTGGCGATGTTCCCAGACAAGAACCTTTCCTGATGGGGTACAAGTGAAGAGCGCTGTCTCACAGTGAAGTGTTAGTAAGAGATGTGAAACGAAATGCGTAAAATGAGTCACTATTCATCACCGGGATCAGATGGGATTCACCCAACCGATTTTAATCAGTTGAAGGATGAAGGTGCTAAACTATGAATCGTGATGTGCAACCTGCTCATCAAAATGGTCTCGGTATGAAAGAAATAAGGATGGTAAGTCTGATACTGATCTTCTAAAAGGCTGTGGAGATAATCCAACAAACTATAAACCACCAAGTCCAATTTCTGTACTGAGAAAATCGCACGAAACTACAGCAATGACCAGTACTTGTGTGCACAAAGGTGAGACTGAGGAGTAACCCCCCTGTGTGTCGCAAAAGGACAGATGATGCAGTCTTCCCGGGTAAGTGCTAAGCCTCCTGGTGAGAAAAAATCATTCAGGACTTTAAAAACAGAAACTTGCAGGAAGGTGCTGCAGGAGATTTTCGTAATATTAAACAACTGAATTAAATGACAACGAAAGCAAATATTTGATAAATGCAATGTAAAATACTGCAATGAAAGTAGGGTAGAAAGGGAAGGAACCCTTCCTCTTGTAGTGGTGGGTGCGACCTGTCTATTCCTGCCGAGGAAGTCATCGAGGACGGTTCTGTTATAGTGTCAGGTTCACGGCTCAAAAGAGCAAACAACATGAACAAGGAAAAGAGAAATAAACAGGACTCATGCTATAGAGGTATATAAATCTACGGGACACTCACAGCTCGCAAGTTTGGATGCAAGTTTGGTCCCTCCTTCTCAAAAAGGATACAGCAGAAGTAGAAAAGAAAGAGGAGGGCAACAGGAATGGCAGAACAAGGATGCCACAGAAGGGGACGTGACCTTAGAGAGGAACAATCGAGGTACGACATGGTAAGAGATGCACAGAATGATGAGCAATGAAGAGAGCGAAGGACATACTGGTTTGCACAGCACGGTTCTTAAACTGCAGAACTCGCTGCACACCGAAAATATAAATGGGTTCGTAGAGCACTTAAGCTGAGCTCAAAAAAGAACACTTCATTGGGGCTGGGAATCACAACAATGAGCATTCAGCCTTCGACTCAGGAAGCACCTAAATGGCAGATGGCTAGAAGCCAAGCGTACGCTAGAGGCTTCTGCTAGCAGTCACGGACAAGATGCTGAGCTAGATGAAAATCACCCTATGTTTTCATGCACAGTTATGGATGTTTATAGCCACAGCTACTCACACGAGTTTCTTTCATTTAGACCAGTCACTCCTATCAGGAACACTTAGTTTCACCTCAACGAGCCATCACTCTCTCTCGCCTTTTACACCCTTGTATCGAACTATATCTCCTAGTCCCTCTAGCAGGCTTAAGAGACCCAGCAACAGCCCCTGGGCCTTTTCCACTCTGCAGACCACTGACACGGTTTCACCTTCCCAATCTATTGCAATGGTTGTTCAACCCCACAGAACCAAACCTCTTTCTCTGACAGGAACAGAGAACTACAATTTCTCTACAGGTCAGCAAGACAAAGGGGAAGACGAAGTTGGCCTGTTCTGTGTATCCTCAGCTCCTCTGTAAACTGGAACGTCTTCTCATAGACTGAGCATTCAAGTCAGCTGACAGCATTCATCTTTCTACCTATTTATACAAAAATCCGTATGAGTTATGAGGAACCTGCTTCTCCCACAGGGTCTTCCTCTCTAAACTACTGCGCTGTCCCACTATTTGACTGACGATATTCAACTTCTTCTCTCTATGCATCACAAGTGAGGGTGGAAAGCTCTTGTTCATGTCTGTGCTTTCCCAAGTTCTCCAGCTAGCCCTGCCGTACACGTACACAGATTGCTGCCTCAGCAATTTGCAATCCTTTGATCTTCTTCCTAAATCTTGAAGTCCTTGCTGCAGTTGTTAGTAAATTCTAAATTGGCCCAAACTTCCAAGGACTCCTTTGTTTCCTTGTATCTGCTGGCCACGGCAGGAAGCTCGCTGGCATCCCCTTCTGTCTGCTTCACTCTCCTAGCTGCGTTCCTTGCAAGCAGACCTCTCACTGTGATCTAGTCAGCTGGTGAGCAGCCGCTCAATCAAGAAGCCTTTCAGATCACACCTCACATGGCCGCAGACGCTGCTTTTTTCCCTGAAGTCATCAGTTTTTAATACCTGTGTATGTACGTGAAGCCTTTACACCTCTCGGATCTTGGTTTCTTTCCCGTCAATAATGAAAGAAGGCATCTATTACTTGGTCTGTATTCAGAGCACCTGCTTTCGATTTATGTTATTGCAGAAACTGAACCCCATCTCTTACACCTGCATGGCTAACTAGAAAGCCAAGGTCTTCTGGGCTTGGGTGACTTGGGAGGAGCACCGATACGAGAAGAAACAGACAGCGGCAGCGTCTGCTCTCAGGACTCTCCAGGCCCTTCTTCTCTCGGCACGTATCGCGGAAAGCTCGTCCTCCAGGCCGTGCCCCAGCACTTCCTCAGGCTAGGCCTGAGGCGTCTGCGGAGCGGCTGTCCCTCAGGACTGCGCTTCCGCAAGGCAAGCTGGCGAGGCAGGCTCAAGCGGGACGCTCTTCCGCGCCCGACTACCGGCAGCTGACTGTCCTTCAGCTCCGCCGGGAACCCCACCGCCAAAGCCGCCCCCTCTGGGCGGAACGCGACGGCGGCGGAAACAGACGAGCGCCGCCCTGCCGGCCGCCCTGTCGGCAGGGTAGAGGGGCCGGCGCCGAGGGGAGGCGACCGGCCAGAGGCNAGGAGCTGTCGAGCCTGCTGAGCATCGTGTCGGAGGAGGCGGGCGGCAGCACCTTCGAGGGCCTCTCCAGCGCCTTCCACCACTACTTCGGCAAGGCCGAGCACTTCCGCCTGGGCTCCGTCCTCGTCCTCCTGCTGCAGCAGCCCGACCTGCTGCCCAGCCCCGCGCAGCGCCTCACCGCCCTCTACCTCCTCTGGGAGATGTACCGCACCGAGCCCCTGGCCGCCAACCCCTTCGCCGCCGTCTTCGCCCACCTCCTCAACCCCGCCCCCGAGCGCGGCGGCGACGAGGCGGAACGCACGCCGCTCTCGGGTGAGCCCCGCCGCCGCCGGGGGAACGGGGAGCGGGCAGAGGAGCCCTGCCCGCCGCTGCCGGCCGGGGCCGGGGGACCCGGCGGAGGCACGGGAGGCTTCCTCAAAGCCCCGGCTTCTTCCCGCCGGTGGTTTTGCGCTTTCCGCGTTTGGGAAGGCGGCGGGGGCGTGTGTGGCACGGCGGGCCTCTCTGGGCCTGGGGGCGGGTAAGGCCGCGGGGTTGGACCGGACCGCGGGGTTTCTCGGGAGGGAAGCCGTTCGGGGAACCTGGAGGCAACGGGAGGCTTTTGGCAGCTTCCAAAGCTGCGAAACGACCCTCTTAAGGAAGCCCGCGAGGGTGAAACCCTTCCTCCCCCTTCCCTAAACGCGTGCGCCACGGCGAGGGCTAAGTCGGGTTCGGGG
>VZTL01055240.1:0-20876 GCA_013400535.1 Scopus umbretta | reverse complement strand
GGGGGGGAAGAAAAAAAAAATCACTTCTGTAACGTGCAGTGTGAATTGCCACGTCTGGTCATCGTTGATAGCTCGCTGGCGAAATCGGAAAGCAGGTAAAGAAACCCCGGTGACCGACCGGGCATCAGATGCTGCGTGTCGAGGTGCGCGCTGCCGGTCAGCGTGACGCTGTGTTGTACGTCGCTTTGGGGGCCGAGTAGGTCGCGGTTCTGTATGTGCTCGCCACGACTCTTCCGTTGCGCTGATCTTGCCGTAAATAACACGTCGGTTTGTGTTTTATTTCCGCTTGTCCTGCGCGAAGCCTACGGAAGCCGTTAGTGCTACTGCCTTCAAAATCCGGGATTGTTTTCCATTGTGTCTCCACAGGCTTCTTGCCTCCCATAACTCCTCCAGAAAAATTCTTTCTTTCCCAACTGATGTTGGCCCCCCCTAGAGAACTCTTCAAGAAGACTCCTCGGCAGATTGCTTCGATGGACGTGGGGAACATGGCCCAGTCGGTGGATATAAGCGGGCTTCAGCTGGCATTAGCAGGTAAGGAAGACTTGTGGCCGTGGTTCAGTTATGAATGGAAATGTTGATTGGAACGTGGCTGTGAGTTACCTGAGAAACACCCCTGTCTATCCTGAATACGGAAAAGGTTGAACTGTGCTTTAGGGCCTTCAAGCGCATAGAGAAACTTCAAGCAGAGGGTACGCCTTAACTGTTTTATCCTAACGAGCAGCTTTTTAAGCTTATGCATCACTGCCTTAAACATGAGCACTTTGCAAGTATAGGAAGATTTGAATCGAAAGCTTTGTGGGTTTTTTGGAGGGGTAGCTTTCTTTTTCTGGGGGTGCGTTTTTATCCCTTTTCACTTTTTGCGGTACTTCCAGTGTGAGGCAGCATAGCATAACTGTCACGCTGTCCCATACCGGTACTTCAGCTGCACCCGGCAAATTGGCTATTACAATTATGTCTTCAGTTTTATAAAATACAGTCACACCTCACGGTGTTAGCTCAAGAGTGGGCAGGTGGTCTACTTTTACTGGATTGAAAAGAAAAGCCATGTGATGCTTATCCTTTGACAGGAGAAAAGGAGCAGGAACATGATTGTTCTGATCACATTGACTGATGAGTCACATCTGGAGCTAATCTGAAATAGAAAATATTGTTGGGAACAATAAGCCGGTTTGGACAGCAAAAAATAGTGTTTTTTTCCTAGGTACGTGCAAATGGACCTACTCGCTTTAAAACTGACCATCCCGCTTCTACATCTGTACAATGCGGTTTACTGCTCTGAGGTCAGGCACTAACTAGGCTTTCTCTGTCCCACAGTTGTATCTTGGTATCATTATTTTTTTTCCTGTAGAAACTGTCACTGGCTTGCTCACAGCGTACAAATGTCCTCTGGTGTCCTCTTCAGCTACTGTTTCCAGACTGCAGGATCCTTTGAAAATGCAAATTGAATACCCTAACATACCTTCAAGGGGGAAACAAACCCTTCTGGTTCTTGTTGTGTTCATCCTGTCTGTGTTTTCTAGAATACTTCTGTGAAGTCAGATTTTGTGAAACGTCGGGTAGCTTGCGATTTATTTTTGTGTTTGTTTTTTAGCATAAGGCATGTATGATGCCTTAAAGAAGCCTGGAGTCTTTTTCATTTGCTTTTATTGTTTCTTCCCTTGGTACTGTGTTTGCCTTCTGAACAATTTGTTCTCATTCAAAATAAAACACGTAGAGAACCTCAGAACTGTAGTTGTATGGATGGGTACTCTAGGCCATGCATTTTAACTTGTCCTCTATTTAAAATAGAAGACACTGATGGCTTAAAGTACAGTATAAAGTCATTAATGGGGCTTTGCAAAATTAAGCCCTGTAAGATGTGCTTATATTATTATTTACATAATACAGTAAACATG
Organism: Scopus umbretta; assembly: GCA_013400535.1. NCBI lineage: Eukaryota > Metazoa > Chordata > Aves > Pelecaniformes > Scopidae > Scopus > Scopus umbretta. Next base: position 18,981 of record VZTL01055240.1, on the reverse strand, counting down.
CATAATGAATTGCTTACGAGCAGTTGTGGGAGTTAAGCAACAAAACAAGCTGCATCTGAAAAAGCTTCATGCTGGTTTGCTCAGGCTTCTTGCTGTAGCTCCCTAGAATAAATGACTGCTTTGTATTCACTTTCTCGGAAGATAAATCTTTTGCTCATTTTAATATTGTGATGCTTCTTGACTGTCCATTTGTCATGTTTCAGAAGGTCTGTAAATTCTTCAGAAGTTTTCAGTATATTTCTCCCGATGATTCAATATGCAGGACGAAGCTGTGCTGCTGACGGTGCATAAATACTTGTATTACGGTGCTTAGGTACAGTGCTTAAGGGGTTGCATTTACACCCTTTCCCCCCCACACATTTCATAGAACATAACAGCTGTAGGACTTGGTGGCCCTTCAAAATCATGGTCCCCGAGATGAACTCAGGGCTATTCAGAGCAGGATGATTTTGACTTGCTTTAGAATATACCTGCAAAATCAACTTAAACAATTTAGAAAGCTGCTTTTTTTTTTTTTTTTTCATTCGGTGTATCTATACCAATCCTTTTTTTGTAAAGGGAGGAAAAAATAACTTGGCTTGTTGTCTGAACTTGAGCTCATTGTGACAATTCACTTGCAACTGTATAGTGGTTTTTCTGGGTTGGCTTTCTGCGTGTTTTTTTTTTTTTTTTTGTGGAGAGAGGGGTGTGTGTGTGTTTGCTTTTGGGGGGAGAAACCCCAAACCGAAACAAAAAAAACCCGAGTGTTGGAATAGAGCATCTTGAGAGTAAATATTAAAACTTGCTTCGTTCTCTTCTCCCTTTGGTCTACAGAATTTTCATTCAAGCCTCAGTCTCTCCCTATAGCTTGGTTTTGTTCATCTGGTGTGTTATCCTACAGAAAAATGTCACTTTCTCCTAGCTGCAGGGATGGGTCTTCTAGCAAAGTGCTTGTAACTGTTTGTCTGCTAACCCTTATTTGATTTAAGAGTAATTTACCTGTATTAAAGTTAAGTTTGTAATACATTGTAGAGCTTTCTCTTAAGAATCAAAGAAAGTTTCTTTTTGCAGGTAAAAAGGGAAAAAAAAATAGCTCCATAAGGGAACCTAAGTGATTGTTTTCAGATTTTTTTTATTTTATTTAAATGTCTTAGTTCAAGATGCTAAGTTCTTGCCTATTAAATCAGCATGTTCTAATTCTTGCTTCTGCTTACCTGAAACTGTTGATCCAGCCCTAATTCTTGAAGTAGTGAGGGTGAGCTTTTGAGTGTTAGTGCATATAACTAAGGGCTCGTGCAGGCTTCTAAAATCAGTGATTTGAAGGACTGTATCTTAAACTCTTACATTTCTAATTAAGCATCATTAATCATTTGAGATTACAGCGATACAAACACATCGGTGACTTACTTCTACCATCTGATAGATTTAAGTTCTAGATAAATAAAAAGACTGGGAAAAGATGCCCAATATCGTGGGGTTTTTTTGTTTGGTTTTTTTTTCTTTCCCTTAGAACTTCATTTGTTAAATCAACTGTTCTCTTCAGTGGCTAAATGAAAGTACTTGCAAACTGTAGTTTGAAACAGTTTATAAAGTTGAAGACATGTTTTATAAACCAGCTCATCTGGACTTTGACTTTTAAATTTTATTATTTTTTTTTAAACTACTGAAAAGTGTGCTAACTGTTGCCTTTAACAGGAAAACACCATGCTGTGCTGCTTCAGTGAGCATATATGTAAATGTTTGCATGATCCAAAAGAGTTGGATAAAGTAGGACAGAAAGCCAAAAAAGAAATTAACAATGGGTGGTGCTCTGTTTTAATGATCTTTTTGTCACTCGCAGTTTTGGTGTCTCTTGTGGATTTGGTTGGAGTCATATGAAATAGTTCATTTGTATGGGAAGCAGAGAAGGGTCGACACAGTTGTACAAAAAGGAGCAAGCGCGCTTCGCTTAGAAGTGATTTAGTATGCTAAATCTGGCAGTGCTACACTTAATCAGAAAAATAAGTGGTGTTTAGTTTCACATGGAACTTTTTCAAGGGATCCCTTGTGTGGTACCAACAATTTTGGACTTTGGGTTACTTAAGGCTTAATCTACTGTTTAATGCCCTCTGTGGAGGCGGGGAGGAGTGTAAGGTGGTGTTCTGTAGTGGGGTTTTTTTTCTGGTTTTTGTCTGCTGGGGTTTGTTTCATTTTTTTTTGCCAGAGCAATGGAAAACATGATCTCCCAAAATAATACAGAGAACATAGAAGATCAGGCATTAAGTCTTCAGGTATAGAAGAGTGCAAGATTGTGACAGAACACCTAAAAATCTGACAATGCGAGTCTTGAGCCCCGCAGTCTTCAAGTCTTCAGCTGTATATATTAAATTTGATATTATTTTTATGTAACTTTATGTTCTGTAATTTGGCCTTTACAAGGGATGCTGTCAGCTCTTCTCAGGTTTGCATTAATGATGATGTATGTGATATCACATAACAATTAAACTCCATCTTTTTCCACACAAACACTTGCTGTAGCTTGACAGCAAATGCACAGGTGGCTTACACAATGCCACTGAAACATGTTGGATAAACTTGAATAGCTGACTTCAGGTCAGGGATGACCATTATCATTGTGGAGCCTGTACATGTATCTGTGCAGATTTTTTTCGTTTCCCTGCTCTGAGAAGAAGTGATTGCAAAACTAGATATAGCATGTGAACTCTTTCAGGAGTACCATGTGAACCTACCGATGTGCTTTTAGATGCAGATTACATCAGTTACTTGCCTTTTCTAAAGCCAAGACTGCGTTTCAGATTCGTTTCTATTTCTTCTTTATCCTTGTGGCATACCTCCGTCCCTCGCCTGTCAGCTGGCACTCTTGAGTACTAGCTGCCTGACACAGTACTAAATTTCATGTTGATGTTCTCTGGGTTTTTTGTTCTTTTGTTGGTTGGTTGTTTTTGTTAAGCTAGTTCTTCTCCAAAGCTGCTTGTTTCTCACTACTTTTAGTATTCCAGGCATCTCTGTTTCAATTTTATGCTTTAATATTATGGACTGGCCTTCTTTCAGAACGTCAGTCCGAGTTGCCAACGCAGAGCAAGGCCAGCTTCCCCAGCATTCTCAGCGATCCTGACCCAGATTCTTCCAACTCCGGTTTTGACAGCTCCGTTGCCTCCCAGATCACGGAAGCCTTAGTGAGTGGACCAAAACCTCCTATAGAAAGTATGTGCATTTTCACATCGTTGTGTCTGTAACTCATGACATGCTATGTTGTTATGCTTCTCCAGATGAAACGTAATGTAATTCAGAAGTATTTTCAGGGTATGAAATGGGAATGAAGGTGAATGAAAACTGTGTCAGGCTGTCTCCGGATCAGACTCCACGGTGTTCGCATTTCCAGACTTTTAAAAATCTGGAGCCTGTCTTCAAGCTGTTACCCGTGTCATCTGTTGGCTAAAACACTGAGTCCGATGCCTCTCACACCTTAGTCCCCTGTGCTAAAATCTGCATTGACTGTTAACGCCTTCCAAGGAACTAGTTACTGTGGAAGGAAAAAAGCCGTAGCATCAGTAACTTCATGATCTGAATCAAGAGGAAAAACAGGCTGATGTAGCAGCATTGCTAAAAATCAGAAACAACTTTTTGTGGGAGGCAAATAAGATCGTAATGCTGTTCTCAGTGTTATAATAGCTTAAAGAAATGGGGGCTTTGGGGGTGGTCGTCTTGTGCTGATGTAAAACTGAATACCTGAAGCTTAAAAAAACGTTTCACGTTGTTGCCATTTTAGGTCACTTTCGACCAGAGTTTATTCGACCACCGCCTCCACTCCATATATGTGAGGATGAATTGGCATGGTTAAATCCAATAGAGCCAGATCACACAATTCAGTGGGATAAGTCAATGTGTGTTAAGAACAGCACTGGAGTTGAGATAAAAAGAATCATGGCAAAAGCTTTTAAAAGTCCCTTGACTTCTCCACAGCAAACACAGGTAAGTATCATGCACTTTTTGGTCTCAAATGCTTTTTCTAACAAGCTGTCTGTTAACTCATGTATTTTAGAAAACTCGGTTCGCTGTAATTGATCTGCGTTTGGATTCGGGAAACTCCAAGGACTTTACATTGTAAAAACGCAAGAGTTTTGACTTGGGTTTCTATGAATAAGGAGGAAATCTTTAAACTTCATAGTTACAGTTGACCAATAAGTGGCACCAATATTTTTCTGCATGGAAAAATCTTCTTATAACAAAGTTGTTCATGCTTCTGTGGAAGCTTCTGGTAACTAACTATTTCAGAAATGCCAACACCAAATTTTTTTTTTCCTCAGTTTGATAGTATTACCCCTGATAACAATGTGCTTGTTTGATAATCATTATGGTGGCACTATAAAATATCCTTCATTTGCAGAACTTTTTTCTGACAACAGTGAACTTGAAATGGAGGTTTCTGCTGGACAGGAAATTAAAGAAGGCTGAAACTTTTAATGTTGTGGTTTTGGGGTTTTTTTTTTAGCTCCTTTCCTTGCCACCCACTGATGAAAGACTGCTAAATGCCTTTTATGGGCAGAGTTTTATTTACACTGAAATTTTTTAAAGTGCACCTCCAGTGTGTTTCAGCAGAGATGCCTAAATTTAAAGGGTTATCATTCTCCTGTAGCTTAGATGTATTACAGCAGTTTCTGAGTTTGGGTTTGTCTGTTTGTTTGTTTTCTTTACAGCTCCTTGGAGAACTGGAAAAGGACCCCAAGCTTGTTTACCATATCGGTCTCACTCCTGCCAAATTGCCAGACCTGGTTGAAAACAATCCTTTAGTAGCTATAGAAATGTTGCTGAAACTGATGCAGTCTAGTCAGATAACGGAGTATTTTTCTGTCTTGGTCAACATGGACATGTCCTTACATTCAATGGAAGTTGTAAATCGGTGAGTATTATCTCAAATATAAGAAGGTTTCCTTAAATATGTAAAATAAAAAACTGAAGAGTTATTAAGTGGTTGTGAGGCTGGCCTCAGGGCTGTATTTGGATGTATTCCAAAGACTACCAAAAAGTAACAGGAATTGAAGAGATGACTAGTCAGATTACAGTGAAGGAAGAGAGTATCAAACTGTCATTCCTCTTTCACTTTCTCTATGCTGTTTGTGGTGGTGTGTTTTGTTTTGTTTTTTTTAATACTCATTTAATAAGACTTAGTGTGCTCTGATTAATCCTGCAGAGAAAGAGAATGCTGTGGATTTGATGCTTTCTATGATTACTGGACAGTCTAAATCTGTTGCAGAAAGACTTTACTTGCTTTTTGTGTAGTACTTTATTGGTGATGCCTGTAGTGGAATGGAAAAAGGCTCCTATTTTAGTCCAGACTAAGTTTGTAGAGTTAGCTGTGGGTTGGTAACAGAGAGTTGAACCTCTTGAACATCTTCAGTGCTAAGGTCAGAGAACGCTGCCAATTTTTAAGTTCCTTTTTACAGCAGTGCTATTTAAAAACATTACAGTAATGTTAACAGCTTCCTATTAGCAGTAGCAAAACTGCGACTTAACAGGAAAAAATCCCACGATTTCCCAGCAGAAAGATGTGATGGTGGAGGCATATACATTACACTTTATATTCATCACTTACAAAATTATACAATAATTAAATATTTTGTTTTAATTAAAAATAATACAACTTTATATTAATTATTTATAAGATATCATCATATTTTACCATAGTAGGTATGGTAAAAAGCACATTTCTTGCACAGGTGCTATGCTAGTAAATCTTTCAGTCCCTGCTCCAAGATGGAGAGGCTTATTCAAAGAAAACACCGTGTTACTCTTTGATAGTAGCAAAGTGTTTCCGCCTTGAAAAGAATGGGGACATACATACTGTGGCGTGGGTAACTTCAGCTGGAGGTGATAATTACTAGAAAGTCATTTTAGCAAACTGTTCGATACGTTCACCTCAAAACAGGATTTAAAGTGGTTATCGCTTAAGGGAGTCTATCACTGCTATCTATACTACGCCCGAAGTTTTATTCGGACACCAGGTTCCTGGTTACTATATAAATTTCACTGGCAAGTAGACGTCCTACGTCCCAGGAAGCTGCAAGTTCAGTTACTGACTTGCAAAATGACCAGTTACTGGATGCGTATGGCTTTGTCGCTGTAGTGACTGTCACTCCCTCTAATGGGTCACAATCCAGTTGTTCCTGATAAAGAATTCACGTTCTTTTCTCATATCTTAAAAATTAGCCTCATCTCTAGCTTCTGCCTTCTCTTTCAGTTGAGGTAGCAGTTGTGTTTTATTAGGACATCTGGAAATGTTAAATTTGATCTTTCTTGAGGTATGCTTGAGTGGAAGATGGAAGACTACAGTGGGACAAAAGGCAGTTATTAGGAGAATTCTCCACAGAAAGTTAACAGCTAGTCTGCTTAAATGCAACTTGCATTCTTGATGTGGCTTAAGTGAACAAAAGGTGTCATTGTTAAACAGCCATCCTGCTTTACGTTCATGCCCTGTCTTCATTGGGAATAACTTCTGCATATAGGTACAACCCTTTTTTTTTTTAACAAAATGCTAGCCCCTTCAGTGGGAGAACTTCTCGGACAGTTAATCCCCACAAACTGCAAAAGTACATCTCTCCCACTATTTCTTGGCCATGTGAACTACCAAATCAACCTTGTTCAGCAGTCTCTTTGCAGCAGAGCTGAATTGCACCTTAAATATCATTTGGGGAAAGAAAGACTTCTGAAATGAATCCCTCCCTACTGGTGCAGACTGATGGCAGTTACTGCCCCGACGTTGGGCTGATGATCACAACATGGAGAAATAGTGGTGAGAAAAGAGCTTTTACTCCTGTCCAGGATAGCTACGGTGTAACTACCATAGGAACAACTCTTCTCAAACTGCAAAGTGACTGTCAGTGCAAACAGGGAGACACTGATTTTTAAGTGAAATAAGACAAAAACTTGAAACTTAAATGTCTAAAACATGCACTGTTTTTTCTATTGTGTCCTCCCCCTCCCCTTTCTCTACTTGAGATAGGACTGTGATTACAGTTACTTTGATCAAATTCTGTTGTAACTTTATGGCAGTTCTACATTTAGTGTATGTTGTTATCTTGAGAGCTGTATTGCTTTTTCAATTAGGAAACAGTGGCAGCTCTAATGCTCGAGTAGTCAGTATTGTTAAACCACAAATAGGTGTGCTTTGCTGTTAACCCTTAAAAATGACAGTAATGCCATTCTTTGATGCAATGGTTCTCCAATTCTTCTGTAGTAAGAAGCTTCTGAGATTACTGTGCATCATTAATCTCTAATTAACATTTTCATCTAGTCAGGGTCTCTCTTATTTGAGCTGTAGATATTCATATTGTTTCAGTTCCTAGGACTAAAATTTGGATCTGAAGGAATTAAGGAAACTGATCTTTTGCCATAACAAAGGAGTTATTCCAGTTGTATTCTTAAGGAAGGAGTTCAGCACCTGAAATTCAAATATGAATAAGCAAAATTGTATTGCAGTGCTTATTGCAGAAGAATCTTGGTACTTGGACAGCTTGGGGGCTTCATCGTAAATTGGAAACTAGTATCATTGACTCAGTTGTGTAACATGTAGCAAATGCTTGTAGGTGTGTCAAATATGTTAGAAACCAGTCTAACTCAGCTGCTGTACTGTGTCAGAGTTTAAAAAAAAAAAAAGTTTTCGACTCCTGATGAAGGAATTTAAATGATTAGAAATAGGCCTGTGGAAGCTGTCAGAAATCAGGTCTGTATGACATGACTGGGAATAAACTACTATCACAGGTCTACCTCATCCGTTTTGCAATGGAACCACTAGATTTATGGCTTCATAAACCACTACATATTTTTAATTTGAACAGGCTTACTACTGCAGTTGATCTCCCACCTGAATTTATTCATCTTTATATCTCCAATTGTATCTCCACCTGTGAACAGATTAAAGACAAATATATGCAGGTGAGTACTTTAGTAAATTGGTTAGGAAAAAGGGTCCCATATATTGCTCTGTGTAATATGTACTGAGATTTTATAAGACTGATAGCATTAAGTTACTCTGTCTTGCTGCTTCTTTATTTCAAAGGCACTTTTTTTTTTTTTCCTAACACACTGTGCAGTTCTTCATAGTGTTTAACAGATGGTTCTTCACCTTTTTACGAGACTTCACAGGTAATTACTGTTCCCTGCTTTTCTGTAATAATCGTACACTTCTTCCTGGCAAAACTGCAGTTTTATGTGACTCAGGTGCTTGCATGCAAAAGGTTTATCTGTCACTCAGGGTGCCTTTTCTTCACCTCCAGTATTAGCTGTTTGCCTTCTGCTTATTTATAAGCTTCAGATTTCATTTCTGTACAAGAACTTCTGAGGTGATGTTACAAAACTCATGTGGAAGTCTTGCCCCTCAATCATGACTATTACTGACCTACAACAGCTTGCAGAACTCCTCAAAGACCTAAAAACCTTCTGGTTTCTGTCTTCCTAACACCATACTCTGTTTCCCAAGCCTGTCATGCTTCCTCAGTGCCAGCAATCAAGTTGTAGCCACTTCAAGGATCTTTACCCCCTGGGGAGGTTTCCACACCTGTGTGAGGTACTTCCATCTGTTGGCTTTACCAAGTGCCCAGTAGAACTTCTTTTCTTGGATATGTGTCACTGGTGAAAAACAGTTCCGTGTTCAGTTTACTCAAGGCTTTGTGAATCTTGACCAAGTCCTGCCTCAGCTTTTTCCTCTCGATACTGAAGGACTGCAACCTCTTTAGTCTCTTGCTACAAGGCAGCTGTTTCTTTCCCTTAAGGTTTTTTTGGTGGCCTTCTCTAGCTCTACTATATCCTTAAGCTGTAGAGATGGAAAATTGTGTGCGGTACAAAGGATGTGGGTGCAGTGTGGTAGCAGCAAAAACCCCTATGTCTCGTTCTCGGTGCCCTTCCAGATGATGACTAGCCATTTGTTATCTTTTGGTGGCTGCTGATGCTTCCCTGCTTTAGGACTCTGCCAGACACACATAGGTGGCTTGATCTGGGACCTGCTGAATAGCCGTGCCTGTTACATTTGGTAGCAGAACAGGAAAATAGCAGCAGACCTGGGCTGCAGCTGAGAATATGGCCTCAGAATGGGACACTGTGCTCAAAAGGGCTGCTGAGAGCATACAGCAGCTGTGCTTCAGGCACACAGGGGACAAAAAAGAACAGAGGGTCAAGGAACACATACGATCACCGAGTAGCATGTAAAGCTTGGGATCTAACGTTTGTTACTACGGCGTACGAGGCCTCACAGCAACTGAGACACCAGATGTTTTGTTTGAAAAGCATGGTACAAAACCACTCCTGTTGGAAGTGGAAGAGGCACGATCCTCAGAGATTGGGAATCAGCTAGCATCTTGTATTTGTACTTTTGTTCCAAGTTTCATGTTCCTCAATTATTACTCTTGTAACTTAATTTGTGTTACAGAGAAAACATGTGATGCCTTTTGATTGCAGTGAAGGAAACTTGTCGGTTTCTGAATTCTCTTGGTATAGGCAGCAAACTTTGCAGTAGTAAGCTCAGTTCCTGTAAAAATAGTTGGTAGCTTCAGTGTCAAATAATCTATCAAGTCCTCTCAGTTCTGTCTGATAAACATCATTCATGTGTATAGTTGCTTTTAAAGAAAGGTTTGGTTTCAGCTCTTTCTCACAATGTGAACTATGAGACCGCTGTAAAGATGACGTTAAGATCTGCTTTTGTCCTCGAGAAAAAATGTAGTTGGTATAAAGCAGACGGCGAGGGACTGGATCAGAGTATGACAAATTGTAGGTGCCAGTTTCTAGGTCTCCACTTCCCAACTCCCAGCGTGCTCTACAAGGTGTTACCTAAGCAGCCCTTAGGAAGGAGAAACACTTCTGAGATCCCTTCTTTTCACTGGCGCAGGCGGAAAATCACAGCTCAGCCATGAGTTTTGGAGTGTCATCTTGAATTAGGTGTCCCTGGTACTGCCTTTCCTTCTAAAATAGGGCAAGAGGGTCGTCCGCGAATTCAGCAATAGAGCACTTCCCACAAAGCAAGTTTGGCATCGGTCCTGCTGCTGTCACTTCCCAGCTGGAGTGCCTTAATCATGTGGTGACTGGGGAATTTTGAGATGTGAAGCTTGTTCGTTTTTCATTATGGTGTTATTGTAGAAAATAAGACTAAGCAAGAGGGGTGACCCTAGTGATGACATCATCTTGGGCTATGATCCCTTCTCTCTGACTTGATACATAATAAAGAAATTAAGTACAGTGCATATGTAGATCTGGTGCTTTGTTAGTGCACGGGATTAATCTTGAGAAGGCTCCTGTATCCAGAAGTGAAGTACTATAGAGCAGAGGAGTCCATTGTTTTTTAAACACAGTAGCAGTACGGGAGGTAGAAAAGTAGGGGCAGCGTGCACAAAGCTTGGGAACGAGATTTCCGCTGAAGGTAAGCTGCTCGTGAAATGCCTCAGTCGTACTGCTGAAGGCCAACAGTCCTTCACCTGACTTGGTTGCAAACACTTATTTGGATTATGAAACTGTATCTCTTTGTTTCAGAATCGCCTGGTACGTCTTGTTTGTGTCTTTCTTCAGTCTTTAATCAGAAACAAAATTATTAATGTACAGGACTTGTTTATAGAAGTGCAAGCATTCTGTATTGAGTTCAGTCGGATACGAGAAGCAGCTGGCCTTTTCAGATTGCTGAAGACACTAGACACTGGGGAAAATCCATCAGAGACAAAAACATCAAAATAAAAACACTGTGTCACTGGCAAAAAAAAAAAAAAACACCAAACCCCACACAAACCCCTGCCAGTGTTCTATAGCAATTTCTTGTATATTTTAAACTTAAATCACTGGATTAATGATGTAATACACTATAAATAGCGTTTTATGCATTTAAACAATAAATAATGCTTTTTCTCATACATCTGCTTGAGTGTGTGAAATGTGGTAGGCCTTTCGCTTATGCTATTTTTGACTACGGATTAAGCTCCACATGCAGATCCTGAACTACAGGCTCTAATTCCAGAGAGGATGTAAATGATACTTGGCCATTTCACCAAAAATGTAAGTATTAATCTGGTACTCGCTGCCTTTATGTCCAAAAGGCAACTTGTGTCCAAGTAGGTGACTTTAGTTCCTGTTTGCCCTTTCTTTATGGTGTAAGACCTTCTAGAAGCTGGATATGACTTGTAATGATGCATGCTGTTCTCGGTAAGGGAAAGTCTGTCTTGATGTCTAGAAAAAGCTAAAGGCTTCCCTTTACGTGGCAGAAATGAAATGTTGGGTGCTGCAGGCTCAAAGCAGTACTTGTTCTTTTCAAGATCACTGAATTTTTCCTAACACCACACCTATTTCATGCTTGTAAGAATGTTTCACTGAGGAAAGATGGTCCCATTCCATAAAAATCCAAATCATGAGGAAAACCTGCACAGGCACTTGATCTGTGGCTAGCAAAATTAAATAGCGTGTTTCTTCCGAAGCACATATAGTCAGAGTACCATTCAGGTGTTAGATGCCAGGTGTTGGGGAAACTGGGGAAGGAGTCTGCTAAAGTACTCTTTTAAGCTGACAGTAGACTAGCTGCTTGTATTTAAGCCCTGAGACTGACAAGAAAAATAACTTGAGAAGCTAGCTCGTTCTAATTTCACACTGCTTGATAAATGAAAGCTGTTTTAAATCTGCATCTACTTCTCAAATTTTTATATAGCGCAAGACCAATAAGGCAAGGTCAAGATTCTTTTAGCTTTCTCTTTCCAAGTAATTTAAGTTGCTAAATTGCTTGGATTGAAAAATCCCATTGATCTCTCATCTCATGCAACATAATCTGTTGGTAAGAAGTCCTGCGAGAAGCATTCTCCAGAGGTTAGACTTGTATAGCTTCCCAGAGTTAAGATGTAGTAGGCCAATTAAAGTAGCATTTATTTAAGGTCTGGTCCAATTCTAGACATTCCTTCTAAAACCTAAGACATTTGCTGTAAATCATCGTTAGCAGTAACAGTTAACCTAGCTTGTGCACTAAATTTGTACCTTAATGCTTTACATCTACTAAAGTTGAAGTACAGTTTGACTATCTGCTCTGTACTAATACCCTTCTCCAAAAACACGGTTTAAAAAAACCCCACTTTACATAGATTTGAGGCTTTTGTTTGGAACTTAGTACTGCAGCTTATAAACAAGTAATAGGCTCCATCAGGAAACTGATTGCTACTGCTTCAAGGCATTGTAATCTACCTTACAATTTATAGAATTAACTTTTAAAGAACTTAAGCCTTGCAAAAAAAAAAAAAAATGCTGCTGTAGCAAAAGCCTAGCTGTTCTGCCTTTTCACTGTGGAGTTCTGTACTAACTTGTACTGCCATACATAAATTCCTCCATCCCTGTATATGTTCTGTAACTAAAAATATTATCAAAAAAGAATCTTGGGATTTTTATCACAGGTACTTCTGCAACGTATTTACTTGGGAAATAGGCACAGCCTGTGAACTTCAGAGCCCAGTGCATGGATGAAAGCGTTCAGACTTGTTACTAGATTTGCTCCGTGCTTCTGTATTGTTTGCTTGACAGGAGGGAAGTTTCCCACATTCCCTGGTGTGTTGGGTTTACATGGCAAGGTTGTGGCAGCAGCAGGGGGCTGCAGGGTGGCTGCCGTGAGGAGAGGCCAGGGCTGCCTGCTCGCTGGTGGGGTGAGAAGCAGAGAAGGCCTTGGCTCTGTGTAAGCACTGCTCAGCAATAACAGAAACACCCCGATTTTATCAACACTGTTTTGATCACAGCCCCATACTAGCTCCTGTGAAGAAAATTAACTCTATCCCAGCCAAAACCAGCACAGCTACCCAGCATGAAGTTAAGCTTGTTTTGTGCTGGGCTACTTGAATGTCTCAGATCCATTTACATAAGTGTAGCAAAGAAAACAAACCTCTCAAGCTGCTCAGACATTGCTTTTTAAAAGGTCCATATAATTTATTATGGAATTTGAGCTTTTAGCCATTAAGTTACAACAACAATGCATAACTTGACATCTTACAGTTGTACATACACAATGGAAAAGACACAGCCCAGTGCTTAATCCAAACAATGCAGCCAAGTTAGAACAAGGTTACCACAGAAGACAGTCGATTGTGAATAGTTGTCGACAGACTAGTAAGTTCAAATGGTTCTCTGCAGTTCTAGTAGAAGTAACTGGCTTCAAAGGTTTGGACTTAAGCTTCAGACTAACAAAACAGTGGAAACTCAAATTATTTTGCTCTTCTGAATTAAGTAGGATATGCTCATTTAAAAATGCAGTATCATTACCACGTTTCTGATGGTGACAAGTAGCTTCAGCTCCAATGGAAGTATAGTGGACATTTTCCAGGCAATGCATTCTTCACACAAACACATGCAATTATAGAGACATTCTACTTTTAAAACTTTCTCAAATCAAGTTTTGCAATACAGCAGGATATCTGAGGAGAGAGATCAGGACCCATACTGAACAACAACAAAAGCCTTCAGCTTGATTTGTGCATGTTTAATCTACAGTTCCAATTCCCAAATCTTCACATATCACCTATGAGAGAAAAGAACACATCTAGTAAAGATCAGTCTCAAGGACAGAGGACATGTTACAATTTCTACAGCCATTCGGGTTTAAAAAAAATAAAAAAAGCTGCTGCCATCTTCCATTTCAGGAATTGTAATTCACTGAGGCCCTATTATAAAACTGCATCTCCAACTTAGCCAAGAGGAGAGTCTTGCTCTTCCCTGCTCCACCCCAACTCATCCCCTTAGCCCAGCTCTAAAACTCAGTCAACTGCACAACAACTGGATATCCAGTTTCCTAGCTTGTCAAAATACAGCTTTGATAGATGTAATTTTCTGCCACTTAAGCTGAATTAGTTTATCACATACTCTTAATCTGAGTGTGAGCCAGAGCAAAGTAAATAGAGGAGAAAAGGAAACCAGAAGAGACCGCTCCATCTGTTCTTGTAACAGCAAGCTCTAAAATTGGTCCAAGCCATTGTGTGAAGTCTCACCCAGCCTCATGGCTGCAGGGAGACATACAGAAGAGAATCATCTCTTGTCAAACTGCCCATACAATTTAATTCACCCAGCAGCCAACACCAAGAACTCCATTCCCTTCAGGTGAACCCAACAAGATATTGCCAGCTGACTCCTCTACTAGATTTCAGTACTTTCTTACTGATCCCAGTATCTTCGTTGAGTGCAGAAACACTGCATTGAACAGCAGCTGCTGAAAATCAAACCAATGAGAACTACACATGCAACCTCTCCACTGAATGAGAAGTGAACCCCCAAAACACTACCAACAAAACCAAACAAAACCACAAAAAAACCCAAAACAAAAACCAAAAAGAAAACAAAAGCCCCAAACACCCACCGAACCATCACCACATCACCACCATCATTACTGGCTTGATTCAGGGTGCTAAAGGCTCTGTTGAGCAAGAGTTCCCAGTTCTACCAACACTTGGGATGTCGAGGTGTAACAAAACCATACATTTCTTACACATTGTGGCAATGACTGAAAAAATCTTCCACAAATTCAGAATGTCATCTTAACCTACTGGTATATACCTCAAAGTACAGTTGGTATTGCTGACAGCAGTTGCATGTCTAGACTTGTCTAGACAGGAGAAGCCTGCTTTTATGGAGCAGCTAAATAATCAACCCAAGCTGTTGTGTCCTATCTGCTGCCATCATAATGGAAACCTACCACTTTTCACCTCCAATTGTGCTCATCAAGACCTGCAAGTGTAGATACTGCCTCTGCCTCAGACATCCTCTGGACCACAGGGCATAGGAAGTGGGGTAACCATCGCTACACGCTTGCTGGGCTCCTCTCCGCTCAACTACTACTGCCTAGTCTTAGAAAAAGCTTAGGCGGCCAGGCAGAAAACCAGGATGACCACTCCTGAATCAAGGAGTGATCAAAACAAACAAACAAAATAAACAGTCTTTGCACATTTGACAAAGTTGTTACAATGGTGTTTCTCTGTGCCAGTTACATCCTGGCACAGTACTGGAATTCCCAATGTATGGCAGCCCAGCTCTGGCAAGAATATACTAGTGCCCAATTTATTAAGCCAGCATGGATTAAAAGCATTCTCACTGTAGTTAAATTATCCTACAACTCCTCTGGCATGCCTCCAGAATCTAGCACTAATTACTAGCAACAGGTTACTGGCTTACATTCACATGCTTGGGGGGGGGGGGGGTGTGGGAGGGGGGCGAAGAAGCTACTGCCATCTAATCAAACTTCCCTAGTACATGCAAAGAACCTCCTCCAAGCATTGCTTAGAGCCAAAGACGAATCCAGTCTAGGGGTAGTTAGTAAAAGAAAATCTGAATTTTCTAGTTAAATTGGTACTGCAGGTAATGAAGCTCACTATTAACATGCATTTAGATCTGAAACGTCTACATTTCATTTCTGTTTGCTATCAAGTCTGAAAGCTGAAGCTAGTTCAGACAGTTATTTACTATGAAATTTATTCTCCAATTTACCATCTGTAGACTATTAGTAAACAAAGATTTCTGAACAAAGAGGGCCTCTAGTCTCACTTTAAACATCAGTCCATTTTGACATGTTCATAGCTCCTTTTTAAAAAAAAATAAAAAAATCACTTGAACTTTAGAAGTTTTCTCCCTAACAGTAACGCCAGCAGTAACAAAGCTATACCAACGAACATGGCACTAACAAAGGTCATTCTACACCACCACCACCCCCTGGTCCTGGCTAGGGATCTTCCCCAAGTGACTTATTCACCATTGCCACTGGGGGGCTGTCCACTTCATGTGGGGACCGTGCTTTAGCTTTGTATACTCATGCCACATGAATGCCTCTCCTAAGACACCCTCTGTCTTGTTTCAGCAAAAACGGACAAAGAGACAGAGGTCTCGGACAAGCTCCTGCATGTTTTGGGAAAAATGCACAGCTAGGAACAGAAAGAGAGAGATTGGGCCAGAAGGAACCCACAACACATACAGCATGAGCTCCCACACTGGGCAGGGCATGGCCTAAGCAGAAGAGGCAGATTAAAGATTCTCCAAATGGTAGGGAAAGGACCTGTCCTGCAAAAACTTTCATAGCAGGGAAAGAGGCATTAGTTCTGGCCTTCATATAACCTTTTGGTAAAGTGCTAGAAACTAGAAATACCAGTTTGACCCAACACTGTAGGTCCCATCAGCAAGTCTGGGAACCTGTATTTACCTATAGCTGCTTACACTCATTTACTCTAAAAGTCATTGATTTGCGTTACAACAGCAGGTGATAAACTTCACATTTCTAACCCCCTCTTGCTACTGTTTTAAGCTCCATAGATTGTCTCTTTCCTGTCCTGTACCTTTTAACCTACCACTTTTTGCTCATGCACATCAGCTTTTCCACTGAGGTCAGACTAATGATTCGCTTCAGAAGACTTTTGTCATCGTGCTCCCATGGAGAGCAAACTGCTTGCTGGAGGCACTGCAATTCGGCCTTTTATTGTCATCATTCCTCAGCAGCACAGCTGGCCTTACTATATCAAAGATGAACTACGCGCAAACCAATTTGACTAAAACAACCATAACTACGCTTGTGAAAGCTCGAAATGAAACCGGTGTAGTGCCAGCACTAGAAACGTACTCCAGGAATCTTCGTACTCGGACATTTTTCCAAGTCAGTAGTATTACTTACGCTTCAGATTTTCTAAGCGCACTTCTCAATTTGCAGGTTCTTTAGCTTTTCTTCCAGCTTTCTGCCAGATCTCAGCTTTGACTCTTAAAAAAAGCTTTTGGTTTTGTAAGTGTTACATAAAAGTCGAAATACTTACCACTTTTCTCCCCTCCAGCATGAATATTGCGCTGCAGGTATCAGCAAGACACAATCCACAGACTGACAAGACTCCTCTTGATAACGCCTTTTGGTTCCTCCTTGAGCTAGAGTTTAAACCCTCTCAACATTTACTACATCAATGTTCAGTTTTGTGTTAAGGAAGAGGGAGAAGACTTAGATTTTAATATTGAAGAGACAGTTAAAAAGGCAGTTCTGGAAATGTTGATAAGCTTCTTTTGGAGACATAAATGTCCCTACACATTGTTTGGTTTAGTTGTGGGTTGTTTTTTCAGTTGTTCAGTTTTGGAGATGGTTGGTCAGTCATACTCCATTCTCATGTGCTTCTTGTAAGATAAAGGCATCACAAAAACTTGCACCTGCTGGTGACATCGGAACTACAACCTGACAATTTTCCAGTAAACCTAAAAGTAACACTCCTACAGGGAAGAGGCAGATTTTTTTTTTTTTAAGTAGGCATTAGTAGGAATATTTTGATATTTTGAAGGAAATTTAGGGTGAAACATCTGCTCTGCAAAGTAGAAGTTCAGATTATATTTCCCCAGCTGAAACCTCTGTCATTTCTGGAACATTCGTTCTAAAATTAAAAAAAGTTATTGCTTCTGTTGAAGCTCAATATAAGTTACAAAAAGAATTGCATATTTTCTTAAAAACATTCCAAATATACATTTTAAAAACAAAATGCACTCTAAAACAAATGTCCAGTAAAAGACACTGTTTTAAGCAACCTGTAGTAACCGCTTTACAAAAGAAAACTGAGGAATGTAGCATATTATTTATAACATGACAATGCTAAAATCCTAAACAATTCACTTAACACTTAAGTAGTGTTTTAAATATACATATTTCTTTACAAAACAGTTTAGCAATTCCTTGTACCACTTACAGTATATAAATACTTGAATAAGAGGTTATAATGGGAGATGCCAGGGTTTATATTTACTCTCAGATGCTTCGGGCTTCTTAAGTGTTTTACTATAAGGCACAATACTGCTAATCTAAAAGAAAGGAATAAAAGCTAATGGCAAACCCAGTCAAAACTCCTAATGTGGAATATCCAAGAGAAGAATTCCAGCATCTCTATGCAAAGGAAAAGAAAAAAAAAATCCAAAACAAACCCAAACTTTGTAGATCCTAAGAAACAGTTTCAATTTGTACATAACTAAGTGGGACAGGATGGGAGCAGGAGTAAGAAGGAATGAAGTAAATTCTTATAAATAAGACTAATAAATATATTTTAGCCATAATTAGCCCTTTACCTCTGTTCTACTGAGTTTAAGATTGAAAGAGGTAACCAATGTGCATATACCTAAATAAGTCTACATGCTCAGCACGTGAAGACCACCTAGCACAACCTACATATTACTGCCAAATTCAGTATAAAAGCTAGCAAGATGGAGAAAGTCTCCTTTTCTCTCAGCATCCACTCAGAGTAGAACACGTTACAAGATCAAATTAGTATTTGTTACATGTAAGGAAAGTTGCAACTAGCAATTTTTCCATCACAAAAAAGGATATGCAACATATCCATGAAGTTATTTGATTCCTTCAAGGTTAGATGATGTATTTTCTAAGAATATCTATCTCCAATTACAACAGATCAGAACTTTCAGAACATTTTAATAGTTGTAGTCTTGTAAGTGTTCTTCCTATGTACATACTGAATGTAAATAGTGCATCCAAAATATTTATCTGTTAGACATTATACATTGTTTTCACTGCCTAGTCTTCATCTTTGTTACAGCCCTCTGGAACACAATGACATTGTAACAATGCTTACAGAAACAGGGTTATTGCATCTTTTTTTAGGATAAGACATCCAGAGGAGTTTTTATAAAATCCTCCTGTGTACAAAATTCTTAGTTATTAGCCCTTTTGGAACACCAGCTAGAAAAGTTTGAAAGGTAAAATAATTTACATTGTTATTTATTCCGTTAACTAGACAAAAGTCCATACTAATTAAATAAAAAATAATAGTTCTTCAACAGTCTATTCAAGATATCTTCCATGAAGCAATTCAGTGGGAATTTCCATTAGATAGATGTTCTCCATGCCGGTTATTACTGACATCCAGATCTAGAACCCAGGAATTAGAAGAAAAATTGTTTGTTGATTTACCATTTTAATACATTTTATCTGTTACATTAATCCAAACTCTGGCAACAAATTCAATATTTATATAGAATAGAATCAGAATCATTAAGGTT
>VZTL01055238.1:75138-116406 GCA_013400535.1 Scopus umbretta | reverse complement strand
CCCATCCCTCCTAATACCTATGGGGTGGCTTCTCTTTCCAGAGGTCCCCGAGGCCCCTGAGATCATGGCCAACCCAGGCGGCATCTCCGTGCAGAGCAGTGACATCCCGCAGGTGAGGAGGGGCCCCACACAGGGGAGGGGGAGGCTCCTATCCACGCCAGGCTCCCGACTCCCCCTCTTCCCATGGAGGCACCCCGTGCTCATGGCTCCCTCTGCTGCTGCAGATTGCCCCGTGCGNCGCTCTGCTGCTGCAGATTGCCCAGTGCGTGAGCAGGAACAGCTTCCCGCCCCCCAACATCACATGGCACAAGAATGGGGAGCAGCTGCAGCCGGAGGAGAAGAGTGAGTTGGATGGGGTTGGGGATGGGGAACCGCACCTGCCCGCTCCAGAGAGGGGCCGGGGCACTTGGGCTATCCAGGGCCTCGTTGGCTGGGGACTGGCAGCCTGTGGCCACCCGAAGGAGCCCTGTGCTCCCAAGGGAGCCCTCCTTGCCTCCCACGGCCTCCCCACGGGCTGGGAACAGCGGCTGTGTCCCCTGCAGTGGTGAAGATCCCGGCCACGCTGACCCGTGAGTCGAGCGGGCTGTACACGGTGAGCAGCATCCTCTTTGCCCACGTCACCCGGGAGGACCGCAACTCCCTCTACCACTGTACCGTGCACTACTGGCTGCGGGGACAGAGGCGTGCTGTGGAGTCACGGCGAGTCAACGTCACCGTCTTCTGTGAGTCAGGGGCTGGGGGCCGTGCCCGCTGCCTGGTGCTGCGTGGCGGGGTCCCACACCCACGGTCCCCGCTCCCTCCTCCCCCAGACCCCGCGCAGCATGTGAAGCTGCAGGTCATGCCGTCCTCGGCACTGGTGAAGGAAGGGGACGACGTGAAGCTGGTGTGTGAGGCTGATGGGAACCCAGCGCCTGTCTTCAGCTTCTATAAGAGGGAGGTGAGGCTGGAAGGGAGCTGGGCACCTCTCCCTTGGCAGACATCTCGCGTCCTGGCTGCTCCTTGGCCCCTGCCTAGAGGGCCCTGGAGAGTGGGATGAAGTGGCTGGGGTGGAGGGTGCCTGTCTGCGGCTAAGGGCTCTGCTTACTCCCCACTGCCTGCAGCTGGAGGACAACTGGCAGGACCTGACGTCGCTGGCAGACACCAACAGCGGGGTGCTGAACCTACACGATGTGAATAAGAGCAGCAGTGGCCTGTACAGATGCCAGACCCTGGACTTGGATGATATGAGACAGCTGGAGAAGGATGTGGAGCTTGTCGTGAACTGTAAGGCGTGGGATAGGACCCTGTGCACCTTGTGATGGGTGCTCCATCCCTCCTGCTTACCCTGCCCTGGTCTCCATCCCTCCCCTAGACATTGAAGGGGTCCATGTGAAGATGGAGCCATCCTCACCCCTTCAGGAAGGGGACAGCGTGAGGCTGAGCTGCAATGCCCACAGCCCTGTGGCCCTGGACTATCAGTGGAGGGATGAGAAGGTGAGGAGGCGTTCGGGTATTGTTGTGCTCAGGTTCGGCGAGCCTGGGCTTTGCAGCTAACTGGGCAGAGCAAGGAGCTTGCTCCATCTTTTCCCGAGAGAGGCCAGGGGTAAGATTCCCCCTTGCGTGGACCTGCATCGTCCATCTCTACGTCTTCACCTCCTGGCCAGTACTGCAGAGAGGTCCTGTCCTTACAGGCTCCCTCGCTGTGCATGGGAGGGAGGGCTGAGCCTCTCTGGGACCGCCGCAGAGCCTGGGGAGCTGGGTGCAGAAGGGCCTGGCGCTCAGGGCTCACTGCTGGGGGGCATCCCTTCCCAACAGGGCATGAAGGTCGCAGAAGGCAACCAGCTCTTTCTGAGCAACCTCACCTTCGAAAACTCCAGCAACTTCAGCTGCAAGGTGATCGCACCAAGCGTGCCAGGGCTGGAGCAGAGCAAGCAGGTGGCTGTGGCTGTTCAGGGTAAGAACCGGCATGTGTGCAGGCATGCCGCCCTGCCAGAGTGAGCCCCGACTTGCCCAGCATCAGCCCTGTTCCCCCCGCCCCGACAGCCGTGGGTGCTTGATGTACCCTCCCCACAGGGAAGCCGCGGATCGTCGCCATCAGCTCGCCGCTGTACGTGCGGCAGGACGAGGTGGTGAACCTGACCTGCAAGGCCATCGCTTTCCCCAGGCCCTCCGTCCACTGGAATGTCAACGGGACGGTGAGAGCTGGGGAGGGTGCTGGGTGCAGGTGGTGGCCTCTCAGAGGAGCTGCGCGTTGCCTTGAGCGCTGAGTCCTTTGCCGTCTCCCCCCCTCGCAGGCTCACGAGTACGTTGAAAATCAGCACGTCGCTAGCAACCTGACGGTGCGCGTGAACCATGACCTGCTGCGGGCGGGAGCCATGTGCAGGGTTTCCAATGCTCTGGGTGTCAGCGAGAAGCACATTCAGCTGCTCGGTGAGTCTCAGGCACTGCCCCGGGAACCCAGAGAAGCGTTAGTCCCCCTTACACGAGCGCCGCGTCTGCTGTGCGGCGACTGAGTTCTGTCTCTTTCCCGCCCTTCCTGCTCTACCAGTGGAGTCCGTCAGAAAAGGTCAGTCTCCGCACCGCGCTGGGTGCGTGCGTCCGTCAGCCCGGGATGCGTGCCACGGGTGGGAGACATGCTCACCTCTGGCATGGGGGGGGGGAAGGCTTGGCTGCTGGCTCTTGCATCGTGTCTCCCACTGCGCCTCTCTCCCTGCCACGCTGCAAGGGAAACGGAGGCTCTGCCTCCACCTGTTTCTGCAGCAGCACGAAAGCTGCCTGCTTGTCCTCAGCCTGTAGCCCAGCGAGGCCGTCGAGTGTGGCTTCCTGCAGCCCAGGCCCGCTGGGCAAGGAAGCAAAGGGATGGCTTGGTGTCTTGCAGGAAACCCCGTGAGCCATCCTCCTACGGTACGCAGGGGCATGGCAGCCAGGAGCAGAATGCAAACGGTATTCGTGCAGAAACTGCCCTAACGGAGTATTTTTGTACTGACGTCTGCATCCTGCAGGGAGCTGGAGAAGCACCAGGAACTCGAGTCCCCATGGTTCTTTTCTGGGAGAAGGGGTCCTTTTCTTGCCCCCAGGGGGGTGCAGTAATGCAGAAGCTGGAGAGCATCAGAGTGGGACCGGCATTAACTTCTTCCTTTCCTCTTGTGTTTAGATCAAAAGACCCCAGAGAGCAAAGGGGTGATTATTGTGGCGATCATCGTCTGCATCCTCGTGGTGGCTGTGCTGGGGTCTGTCATCTACTTTCTGCACAAGAAAGGCAAGATCCCATGTGGCCGCGCTGGGAAACAGGACATGTAAGCACTGCCGCCTGCCCTCCCAGGGAGCCCCTGGGGCCAGAGGTGCTTGCCATCGCTCATGCTTCCCATCTCATTGCACCAGCCGCTCCCTGCCCACTGCGGAGGGAGGCAATAGCGCAGCCTCGGGGGGGGGGGGCACCGCGCTGGGGTCTCAGCAGCGCTTCCAGCTTCCCACAGCTTGGGGTCCGCGCTGCTCGGCTCGTCTGTGCAGGGAGGCAATGAGGAGGACAGCAGAGTGGTAGAGCAGCCAAGGGATTTCTCCCCAGGGAGGGGCCGGGTAGCCCAAAGCTTTCTCTGAGCTGGAGCCTCTTTCCCCCCTGGCCTTCCTCTGCCCTGGCCGGGCTCCAGAGCATCCCCTGAGATGGAGCCCCAGGGCTTGGCCTCGCTACGCTGGCCATGCGCCCTCTTTGGTATTGCAAACATGTCTCAAAATTGTCACCTCCCTCCCCTAGCACAAAGCCAGAGGCACGTAAAGACAAGATTGTAGTTGAAGTTAAGTCAGATAAACTTTCCGAAGAGGCGGGGCTCCTGCAGGGCGCCAACGGCGAGAAGAGACCTGCCACTGACCAGGTAGGACAGAGCGTCGTGCGCTGCCGTTCCCCAGGGCCAGGGCTGCTCCCAGGGCTGGGAGTGGAGGTGAGGAGTTTACTGGGGGTGCATTGAGGTAATGCTTTTCTCCTCTCTGCAAGCTCCTTTCCCAGCACTCCCCACCCTGCATGGGCTTCCATCATCCATCATCGGCGCTTTAGAGGGGCCATGGGAGGGAAGGGAGGTGACATAGCCACAGCTCTCTGCTACAAGGACTTAGGAGCAGCCCCCCCGCCCCACGCACATGCAGCTCCGCTCCGTGCCAGCCCCTGGCACCTCCTGGGAGCACACTGCTCACTGCCCGGCCTGCTTGGCACTGCCTCCCTCTGTGCTCCCTGGAGCAGGAGCCAGGCTCCCCACGGGCTTTGGGAGAAGGAACTACATAAATATCTCTGGCCAGGAGTCAGAGCAGAGGCTGCAGGAATGGGCCCTGCTCTGAAATCTCCGAGCCAAAGCTCTCTGTGCAGGGTGGGATGAGTCTCCTGGGCCATGTGCTTACCTCTCACCTGGGGTTGAGAGCCACTGGGGGCTAGAGCGACTATTCACAGTATCAGTGCCGGACTGTCACCGTGCAAAGGCAGGGCTTGCATGTCCTGCGGAGCCATGGGATACGGCACCTTGAGCCCGCTGCGGTTTTATTTGCCTCAGGCCAAGAGATAACCCCGGCCTGGTCCTGCTGCCCGCACAGTTTGCGCTCACCCCTTGCCCTGGGGTGGATGCTCAGCCACCGTGGGGTGGCCCGGGCGTTGCTCTCTGTCATGCAAACGCCTGCAGTGGAGGTCCTGGTTTTGCGTTCACCCCTAACTGCTTTTTTTTTTTTTCCCCTCCTCTTCCTGTTTTGGCGGACTGAAGAGCGAGAAATACATCGATCTGAGAAACTAGAGAGGGAATCTACTAAGTGCTTTCTTCCTTCAAACCTTTCCTGCTCTTGGATTGCCTTGTCCCACCCCTGCTCCAGTACCTGGGGAGCACGGCCAGAGACAATTACTGTGTCGCAGTGCTGAGCCCCAACTCAGCCCCTGACTCGCCTGTCCATTACCTCAACCGTGGGCTTGCAGGTTGTCGACTTAGCAGCAGCAAAGCTGGACTTGCTTACTACTGTGGAGAAGCCAACAGCAATATTAGAAAGAAATATCCCATAAGCTACCTGGTGGAAGGATTTGAGGCTTTTTCAGGAAATCTGTTCTGTACATGTGTGGGAAAGTGGGAAGGTTTTGATGTGTGTTACCCCAGACTTGCTCAGAAAAGCTGGTGAAATTTTACTTTTACTTTTGGGATGTCCCAGGCACCTTAGATGTAGCGGTGTGCAGGTTAGACGAGCGAAGAATGGAAGTGATGTGTTAGAGCTGTTTGCCAGCTGCTGGGCAGGTGTTCGTGCTTTGCTTTTCCTTTTGAACTGTTCTTGTCTTGTTGGTTTAGCCCAGCGTGTCTTGGCGGTGCTGTGCGGGTAGGGAGCTCCACGACGGGTAGCTGTGATCCTGTGAGAGGCGAGTACCTGGCAGAGCAAGTGCAGGGGCGCCCATCTCGGACACACGCCAGACCAAGGGCCTTGGGTTCTCTGGTTTAGCGTAGCCTTGCTGACGGGGGGGCGGGGGGGCTTCTCCTTCCCCACTCCCCAAGGAATTGGATTGCAAAAAGCAAAAAAGGGGGGTGCTGAAGAGCTGCTGGCAACAGTGGGTCCTGGTGCACACACCCCCCCACGCCCCCCCATTTAAAAGTAAGGAATATTCGGTCAGGGCCAGTTGGCGATGTCTCAGGGGTTCTTTTGTGCTGAACAGTTACCAGCCCCAGGTAAGACTGGTTTATTTCTGTGCTTGGTGGCAGCCCTGGCCCCACAGCCAGGCTGGCGCTGCAGCCGCTGAGTGGTGGAGAGGGGAGACGGGCAAGCAGCCTGCCTTTAGCTTCCACCGCCGGGACCTGTCCCAGCCCTGTGCCTGAAACCTGGCTCTCCCGCCTGCCTCCTCCTCGGGAGATCAGCCCCCTGCAGCCCCTCCTGCCTCTAAGTCACCTACTCTCAGTGCTATGCCCGTCACCCCCAGCCCCTCGGGAGGGGCTAGCCCTGGGCGAAGGGGGAGATGTCCCCTCGCCCACCCCCAGCATCCTCTGCCGGTAGCAGGGAGCCCTGCGGCAGCCCGGTGGCCAGCGCCCTAACAAGCGGTGAGCTATACTCATGAGCTACAAGTGTTTTCGAGGCAAAAGCTTTGGTTTATATATATTTTTGTTGGATTGTGTGTAAATTTCCAGAAGTTTTGTCTGATAACTTGGCGAGGTTTTTTTTTTATATATGTGAAAATAAAGTACAAAGTTCAAAGCCAGGTTCGGAGTTTGTCCCCGCCAGCAGCGGTCCCGCCGGCGCGGTAAGGGCAGCACGTCTCCCCCCTTCCCACTCGCTTTCCAGGCTCCCTTCCCCGGGAGCAGATGACCAAGGCTGGTGGCACCGTGCGCACCCCCACCGTTAGGTTTGCTTCCGCAACGGCGGGACTTTCACCTAGGAAATGGGCTGAACTCCGCAGGCGAGCGGCAGCTCGAACCCCTCCGCGCCCAGGCGTCCCGGCACTTGGGACGCTGCTGGAGGTCGCAGCGGGCCGGCGGCTGCTGCCCCGGGGTCTCGGCCCGGCCGCTCTCAGCCAGGCACCTGCAGCGGCACACGCCGCCGCGGCCCGGCTTTTGCTGGGAAATGGCCCTTTGCTTCCTGGATGAAGCCCACAGAACAGCGCTGGCATAACCTGCCTTTGCACCCTGGCCGGGGCAGGAGGATTCCGTACGCTGGGCACAGCTGGTGCTGTAAACGGGGTGGACCGGTCTGACACCAAATACTAAAGGCAGCAGTAGGTAACGGCTAACGAGGTACAGATAGCTATTAGTCGATCATCCCGTTGAGGTTCTAGCAGATGACGGGTTTATGCCTCCTATAGCTGGTAACAGATGATTATCTAGAGATTCTAATAGGTAATTGCATTAACAGCTAATGCAGACACCAATAACCACCGATACTGGAATACACTAGTAGATCTTTTAGTAGATAACCGTAGCATTAGATTGTAATGTATCATTATATTACTAGTGCCGGTAGACACTAAAAGATAATACTGTGAATAGAAATTAATAGAACCCAACAGTAGAATCTATTAGGTAGTTGTATTAATAGCTAACGTAGACACTAAAAACTTAGATAACAAGATGTTATAGTAGATACTTGTATTGGTAGCCAGTATAGATTCTAATAGATTTTAATGGATTTTTTTTCCCCTTAAAGAATTCTAATAGATTAGAACTGTTATTCATACACTAGCTACTCTAGATCCTAATAGATAATTCTTACTGATATATTCTAATACATTTTAATTGGTAATCATATTAATAGCTACTATAGATACTGAATACAAACAAGTAGTTAATTTATTAGATGCTAATAATAATAGCTTTTAATAGATAATTGCAATATTACTAATACAGATATGAATAGATAATTCTGTTAAAAGAGTCTCATAGATTATGAGAGAAAATTGTACGGGTAGCTACTAGGTATACTAATAATAAATTCTGTTCATAAATTCTAATAATTCTAATAGATAATTGTATTAATAACTACTGTCAATAATTCTACTAAGTAAGATTCTGTTATAGATAAGATTCTGTTATGCATTCTACTAACTATTGTATTGCTAGCTAATATAGATACTAATAACAGCTTAATGAATAACAGTATTATTAGATACCAGTAGATTATAGAAGAAAATCTTACTACCAGCTATCATAGGTACTAATAAATCTACAACTACATTCCAATAAACTCTGATAGATTTTAGGACCAGCTACTGTAACTACTACTCATAGATAACTATTGTTAGATTCTAATAGATACTGCATAGGTTGAAATAGCTGTTTGTATTACTCCCTACTATAGGTACTAATACATATTCTATTATTAGAATAGATAAGAAAACTTTGCTACTCGCTGCTGTAGATGCTAATAATTACTAATAGACCGTTGTTTTAATAGAATCAATTCTAAAAATTGAATTACTATTAGTAACTATTAGTGTCTACAGGAGCTGTTATCTGATAGCAGTAATATTTTAGGCTAATATAATCCATAAAGAGAATTATCTGTTAACAGTAGCTTCTGTAAGCACTAATAATGCTAAAACCAACTCTGTTACTGGATTCCAGGGGACACAATCACCTTGACAACTAACTCTGTTAGTAACTTCTGTAGATATTAATACTTACTCATCAGTAACTGCGGTATTAGAATCTATTTGTTTTACTAGCTATGATAAATACTAGTAACTCGCTAATGACTGAATCAAATTCTGTTGTTGCACTGTTAGCTGACTATAATAGAGCTGTGCTGACAGCTAGGGTAGAAGCAGCACTGACAGACAACGCTGTCAATACACTGACTTCTCCGACCGCATCAGCCTGCACTGGCTAACAGCGCTAACACCGCCGACAGGTGTAAGACCCAGGGATCTAACACGAAGCTGTAGGGCAAGCGATGGACGACCCCACAGTACCCTGTGTGACCTGTGACCCCGTGCCCATGCCTTTGGTGCCATTTAACTAGGCCGAGGGTGCCCGATACCATGACACCCCATGTGCCCCCGCATTTGACCCCAGTTCCTATTATTTTACCCCTGTTATCCTCCTTTAACCCTGTCGCCTCATTTGATCCCCACAGTGAGTTCTTTGCGGGCTTCACGTGACCTCAGGTGACCCCTGTGTCCTCAGTTGACCCCACAATGAAATCTTTGAGGGCTTCATGTGACCTCAGTTGACCCCTGTGTCCTCAGTTGACCCCACAATGAAATCTTTGAGGGCTTCATGTGACCTCAGTTGACCCCTGTGTCCTCAGTTGACCCCAGTTAACCTCCTTTGACCTCATGATGAAATCTTGGAGGGGTTCACATGACCTCAGGTGACCCCCGTGTCCTCAGTTGACCCCACGATAACTCTTTGAGGCATTCACATGACCTCAGGTGACCCCCGTGTCCTCAATTGACCCCACAACGAAATCTTGGAGGGGTTCACATGACCTCAGGTGACCCCCGTGTCCTCAGTTGACCCCACAACGAAATCTTGGAGGGGTTCACATGACCTCAGGTGACCCCCGTGTCCTCAGTTGACCCCACGATAAATCTTGGAGGCATTCACATGACCTCAGGTGACCCCCGTGTCCTCAGTTGACCCCACAACGAAATCTTGGAGGGGTTCACATGACCTCAGGTGACCCCCGTGTCCTCAGCTGACCCCAGTTAACTGCCTTTGACCCCATGGTGACATCTTTGAGGGTTTTCAGGCGACCTCAGTTGACCCCCCATGTCCTCATCTGACCCCAGTGTGACTTGTCTGAGAGGCTCACTCGACCCCATGTGACCTCCGTGTCCTTGTTTGACCCCGAGCAACGTCACCTGACCCCCCAAATGTCCTGGGGGGGGCGGTCAGCTGGACCAGCTTGTCCTCATTTGTGTCTATGGCATTTAATGGCCCCTCCAGGCCCTGGCAGTTTGGAGTGCAACGGCCCACAGAACCTGCCGGGCTCTGCCGGGCGCTACAGGCTCTCCAGGCTCCGCCAGCGTCTCGGGCACGCGGGTCCGGTCTCTCAGCGTCTCGCCGGGTCTTTGCCCTCTGCCACGCGCTCGCGCAGGCCCCCAGCGTCTCGCCGCCTCCGGCAGGGTATGCTGGGCTGCCAGCGGTGTCCAACGGATTGTACAGCAGCCACTAGACCACGCGGTATTAGGAGTGTGTAATGGTATCCACGGGTATGTAATTTTGGAGTTACTATACATCCTGTGTATTTCATATATAGTTATATTCTATAATTATGTACTATATATGATTATCTAAATGCTAGGCAATAGTCATAGCAGCCTTTAGCGTCGACAGTGACGTACTAACAGAGCCCGTGAGAGGCAAATGGAGCCTAACAGACGCCAGCAGCGTGGGACTGACGCTTCAGGATCTGCGAGACCCAAGAGACGCGGCAGGACCCGTCAGCCTCTACCCGCTCCCTGTGGGCTCCCTCAGGCTCCGTTCGGGGGTGGGAACAAACCGGTTCCTGCCATTCTCGGACTCTGATAGGTCCCGACGGATTACGGACTCTATCGGTCGATTCTATCAGGATACTTCCTAGTGTAAGCTTTGTGTAAATCTTTCCTGCCCCGTTTGTTAGCAGCCGTGCCGTGAATGAGAATTTAACAGATAACTTGGTAACAGTTAAAACAGGTTCCAAGTCAGCCGCATCTGCAAGGGAGCCAGGAGCCTAACTGAACATCTCGGACTTGGGCGCCCTGAACAAGATGACTGAGGCTTGAGCAGGATATTCTTTTTCCAGGACCCACAGAACCAACACAACACAGACGATATGCTACAACAAAGGAAATTTTATTTAAAAATAAAACTTTGTTTTGTTTTCTTTTTACTGACACGGGTGAATGAAATCCCAAACAAAGAAGCTCTTAGTGGGCAGCATACAAGAATGGAAACAATTAATAAATAACATTAGTATAACCTCTAAACATTAACAATGCATTCGCAAACAAAATGAGGACTTTAAACCAAGTGAACCTTAAAGCTCAGCT
Source organism: Scopus umbretta (assembly GCA_013400535.1). NCBI lineage: Eukaryota > Metazoa > Chordata > Aves > Pelecaniformes > Scopidae > Scopus > Scopus umbretta. Next base: position 105,956 of record VZTL01055238.1, on the reverse strand, counting down.
ACTCTCTGTAAGAATATTTACCTTCTGTTTTTCCTTATTCTTTACAGATCCAAAAGGATTAAATACTGCTATTATATTTTTATATTAATGACACTATTATACTTTTTTTAAAATATTTTGTGAAAATCTCAACATTTTTAACACTGATATTATACAAATTGGTATTTGTCGTTCAAGAGAAAGAACAACTGTTCCTCCCCCACTGGGAATTTCAAAAAAGGTTTCTATTAGGAACTTTAAAAATAACTGTCCTTGTTCCCCGCTAATTTTTAAAGTGGCACCTTTAAGCAAGTGCCCTGGGAGTTGCATTTTTTCTTGCTCAACCGAACAAAACATTTACAGTAATGACCCTGCCTCAGGATTAGCTACAGTAAGGTAATCAGTCTAGTGCAGGAAGCAACATGCTGTACTCTGAGCTGATCTGGCTCCCCCAAGGTAAGGGCTCAGTGAAGGGCATGCAGAAAAGCAGTTTATAGTGAAAGCAAGTCCACTGGTTCCCAGCAGAGATACTCCATGCCTGAAGCTGCAGCACTTGCAGACACAGACACACAAGGGCAGTGCAGCAGGCAAGACTTACCACACCCCTGGCAGGATATGTCTCATTTCAGATTCCCATTCAGCTACGGTGGCACCGAGCGTACTAAGTCAGCCGGAGGAAACCCTGTTCAGAACAGATGACGCTCGCCTGCTCTCCACAGCTACCTGCTGCTTGCTGTGCAGCGACTCATACTGGCCCCACACATTTTGTTCCCGACTCTTAGTGAACAAAGAGTTTTCTGCTTGCTTTGTGTCCAGAACTCGTATTTTATTACGAGCGAAACCAATCCTGTCCTACAATTCTACCGTCTTCTCACCAAGCTTAGTCCAGACAAGTCACTGTTACTAACAGATGAAGTAGGAAACCTCCACAGTTGAAATGCTACAAAACACAGTGTCGTAGTTGAAGTGACAATTGCCCATCTTTCTTGCCCCTTCTTTTCACCCCTTTCAGAGCAGTCTTGCGCTCAAAGGCATCTTCACAGCTTGCCTAGTTCAGGCTCTTCATTCTCACAGAGGTGTGGACACTCGGATCCAGCCTAGCGATGCAGCACTCCCTTAAGAAAGGCACTAGACATTTGGGTTTTTTTTCCTTTTTAAAGTAGCATCATAAAGACAACTTCTTAAGAATAAAGATCAAGAAGGTGAAGGAAACAAATGAGAAATCAACCTTAGGCTTACCTTTCTGAAAGAACAAGAAAAGCACACTGTACAGTGCCTGGACTGACTTCACAGAGCAGAGCCATAAGACATGGCCAGGGCTCTGCTGCACTTCAGTGGTACTAGCAAACGCTTACATGTCTAAGGAAGAAAAGCCAAGACTTAAGTTTCTTAAATCAGTTTGAGACACAAACAGTGCACAGAAAGGACACATGCAGAAAAAAGTAGTGATACATGCCACAAAGATTGCTCTTTCTAATCTCTAACACCTGGAACAATACCCATAGGAACGTCTCTCGGCACATAAACCCCAAAGACAGGCCTGATTTAAATTAAGATTACAACAAGCCTGTAACAAAGGGCTTGTATGGGACAGGGCATCACTACTCTGATCACACACACCGTGCAAGACGAGTTAAGGCTTTCTAGCTAGCTGGACTTGGCTCTTAGGCAGCCTTGGCAGTGGCAAGAGTCACAAGCCACACTTGAACACACTTGCACTGAGTTTACACAGCAAGTCAGAAATGAGGCGGCTCCAAACCCGACACAGAGCTAGTGGCAGCAGTGGAGAGAACACGACAAAGAGGGAAATAAAACCATAGTGCTCCCTCACAAAAGTGTTTCTACCTGGTTCTCCAGGACAAGGCCAGGAAATAACTCTCATATGCTAGGACTGGTTGCTCAGGCGCACAAGCATAACGTGCAGGTCTACTGAGAGAACCACCGGAGCTGCCCATGTTCCTGCCTCAGCGGCACAAGTGCTGGGCTTGCTTCTCCAGAAGCTCCCACAGACACACTGACCGAGGCTGCCATGCATGACTGGCAGAGCACTTCACACAGAAAGAGCAGGAGTAGTTTGTGATACCGCTGACTGATGCACGTGTGGGCAGAGGAAAAAGAACAGGTCTTCCTCCCCGAGTGCAATATGCACTGACATCACCTTCTCTGAAACTCAGCACCTTCACCAAGGCCAGACCCTGCTCTTGGCTGCGCCGGACCTCTCTCTGCACCACTGCAGAGCACCATGCCCACTGACATAAATCTCATCAGCGTGCTGCATTTGCAAGTTTCAGCCCTGGCCCCAGAATAGCAACAGCGGCGATGGCCTGTAAGTGTTGCAGGAGATCACCTTAGGGTTTCAGGGAACATTTTCTTTACTGCAGAAAGGAGAGGAGTAGAGAGAGACAGTTCGTGATTTCAAACTGCCTGGAGCCCGCTGCATCAATCTGTAAAGCTGTAGAACTACAGAGAAACCTACACTCTACATAAACCAGACATTTTATGCTTAGTTCCCTTTGCTAATACTTGTCAAGTCCTCTCCTTTCCGCCAGCTGCAAGCCATTTGTCGGAGATCTGGGCCCAGCTACTAGAGTCTTTAGAAGGCTAAACTCCATCCAACTGCCATAATCACTCCAACAATATTTCAAGTTGCAACCCTTTGCCTAGTGACTAGTGCTGCCCTTAAAAGAGATGCAAATAATGCTAGACATGCTTCAAAAGGCTAACAGCCTCTCAGTGTATACAGAGCACTCGCTTGTCCTTCAGGCTGTGATCTGTGTATCCCTACTTCATTTAAATCCTCTCAAAAGGAACTATACACTTCTCGCACATCAAGCATATATGAACAGAGTTAAGTAGCTGAGTATGCAAGTCAGGTTTTTTCAAAGTAACAGCCGAGCACTGACTTTTAAAGCCATGTGATTGTTTTACAAATACAAAAGTTTCCCAGACCTGTTTTACCACAAGCTCTGCCAATACCTTATAATAATGGAAATGGAAAGAAGAGCCCCCATGTTGTTTTGATAGCCATGCAGAGAACTGCTGCATTTCTTTTACTGCAAAGCAGGTAAGATACCAACGAATACATCAGCTGCATCCACCAATTCCGCAAAACAGCCTGGCACAAAGACAGATGGCTCCCGCAAAAGCTCTCTGAAGGAGATGATGGAATGTGAGTGAAGGCCACCAGTCTGCAACAGCCACCATGCATTAAAGAAATAAAACATCATATTTACCAGGTGCCACATTCCTAGAGAAAGAGCGCATGGGAGTGTCCAGTGACGGCTGCTCAAGCCCAGCAGGGCCACAATCAAGTTTGAGCATTGAAGCACAAAATGCTCAAGGCTAAAAAAGGAGAAGCAGCAGCCAATTCTTTGCTCTCACTCAAATCCTTCCCAGCCTCTCCCACCCCTCACAAACCACGCAAAACTCCCAGCACGTCTAGCCGCCTGGAATCTGGTGCTGCCAGCAAGAGGACACATATGAGAGAAATCCAACTCTCAGCACTGTCAAGATCAAAATGCCTGACAGAAGCTAGTCATGCTATCTCCAGGCAAAAAGGGAGGACTTGAATCAGAAACAATAAATGCTATTATTACAGGCAAGAGGGAAATGCCATGGCAAACAGGAAGCAATCCAAAGATTCTTCCAAGGTCTCCTATTTATTTCCAGCAGAAAGTGACCTCCAAAGCTGCTCTAAGAAGCCTGAGCCAGACACACAGCAGCGAACAGATCCAAACCTAGTACCATGAACCACAGGACACACCACACCGACCTCGAGACTTTGTTTCTCAGAGCATTCACTTAGAATTCACAGCACAAAACACTCCCCCCCAGCCTCCAGGGCATCAGCTCGGGGACCCCTTGTTGTGATACCTTTCTTTACCAACACCCTGGAAATAAATCTGTTCTCTCAAACAAGAGGTAGGGGTAAAGGACTCCAAGACATACACTGTAAAAAACACCATTCTGCTCCATTTCATTCCACTACTTTGAAATCTGGAACCACAAAGACCTGATAACTGATTCTCTTAAGAGGCAGGACTGACCTCAGCATGAAGTCTCTAAAGGAACCCCCTTCCCCTTTGGTGCGTAGCTGGGCTACAGCTGCCCAGGCAGTTGGTCCACAGAAGTTGTGGGTGTGGAGGTAATGTGCTATGTGGCCACATGTGCGGGGGATGAAATGGAAACAAATTCCCGGAGAATATTCTTGGCCATTTCAATATTGTTATGTGCAATGACCAGTGCTTTCTGAATGTCCTGATATGAGTAGCCTTGGCTCATTAGATTCTCGATCTCACTGGAGAGCTGCAGTGACGCACCGGTCCCACCGCTGGCTCCGCCTGCTTGGCAGCTCCCTGCTTTCCGCTCAGAATTTATTCTCCGTGGTAGCGGCTTTGGCGGCCTTTCTGGAACTTGAGAGCCATCTGAAAAACCTGGAAGGAGAAACAAATGCATCACTTCAGTAAAGGACATGTGATTCTTGCTTTCAACAAAGCAGGAATGACATTAGACTGATAAGTGGCACTTCAAAAACATGCCACTGAAAGCTACGCCACTTTCTCCAACCAGCCTATCCCCTCACACAACGGTATGGATTAGCTCAGCTTCCTCTCTTGCATGCAAAACCAGCCATGGATATTTTTTTAATTAGGAAGCCACAACAGGCATGTTTATTAAGACCACATAAATAGAAAAAATTGACGAGGGATAGATGTGTGCCTGTGAGCAGAGCTCAGATATCAGCCTTAGAATAAGAAGCAGAGACCTGATTGGAAAAAATGACACAGAGTATATGCAAGTTCACCAAAGATCCCATTTCCTTCTAGAATCGGACAGCAACCCCCAGTTTAACTGTCCAGGTGCTGATCTCTCCTCACAGAACTACTGTCCACATTGCAGCGTGCTAAGGGAGTGGATGCACCAAACCAGTTACAACTATCAGGTACAACTCCTCCACCACAATTGCTCCAGCAACTGAATTATGTTCTCTGAAGGGTCTGCTCCTCTTCTGCCAGCCCATCAGCAGGGCAGGGCCATCTACAAGAGCTCCTGCTGAAGTTCACCCTACCTAATGGCTGGCTGCTATGGCAGACCAGTAAGCTCAGCCTGTTCTGCCTTTCCTCTTAGTCATTCAGATGTGTTACTGGCCAGTAGCCACATCATGAACTATTTCTGCAGAGAAAATGAATAGCCAATAAACCAAACAAGACACCAAACACTCCAACGCATTTCTTAATATGTTAATCCAACATCTGAAAATTTTTGAGTTCTAACCTGTATCATTGCAGAAAGCATTTTCTTCCTACTTTGCAAATCACAAGAAACTTTTCTGCATGAGGATCTGACGTCACCTTAAAGCAAATTTTATTTGCCTTCTGGAAAAAACTCCTCAAGGCACTCAAGACATGAGTTTTCTCGCAGCGGAACTGGTGTACAGCAGACAAATCCCTAAGACTACAATGTCCAAACAATCTCTTTTTAAGAGTGGGCACTGCAGCACTGGTCATAAAAGAAGCAGTCATTGTGGAGCCTTTCTGAAAAACTTGTACCAAAAGCACTAAGACAGAGAAGGTTCTTCAGGAAACAAATTCATTGAAGCTTCCTCACCAACCACAATGCAGTACAACTCCCTCATCTTCAAAGTACAAGCTTCTTACGCATAAAAAGCTTTTTGTACATTTGAGAAAAAGGACTACCCACTTCTCTCCCCCAAACTGTCTTTTGAAATAGCTGATTCAGCTTGAACTGGATCAAATTTCAGAGACCATGGGTCAATCTGAAAGGGCAACTATCAGCACAGCTTTTTTTGGTAAGAAACTAAACTGCAGGGCACGATGCATGAGAACATAAATCTGCCAAAATGTATCCCACACTAGTCAGGTTTGCTTAACACCAGGCTTTAGCAGTAGCCAATACCCAGTGTTTCAGAAAACTGCATATGCTTCCCAGAGCAGTAACAATCAGCATGTCCACAGCGTTTTTCATTAGCAGATCTCCTAACACTACAAAGCAGGACAACAGCACTGTTATTTCAGGGCTGCAGAAACAAAGAAGGGTCAATAATTAAGCTCTGTACGTCATCTGGCAGCAGGATGTGAGCGCTCTCTGCCGCTTCTTATCCCTGTCAGCCGCATTCTACAGACACAGTGACAGACTTAAAAAGTGAGGCAGGGAGGAGTGGCAGAAGCTAACAAATTTCTCTGCCCTAGTAAACACTACTTTGTGCTGAAGAAGGGTAAGCTCAGGGAAGGGGCAGTGGTGAAGCAGGTGAACAGACGACTCACTGGGAAAAGTGGTCCTGGGTGTGGGAGGCTCTACCTCCTGTCTGCCTCCAGAAGGAACAAGAAACTCACTCCTCTTACCTGGCAAATGACCAGGGTGTTCAGACATGCTGAAAGCCCCCCAACAGGAAGAGTTTCAGAGCTTCCTTTAGAGCTGCCGGGCAGTTGTAGGGAATAAGTCAAGCATTATTCAGAAAGGCTCTTGGAGAGACGAAGTTTTGTTTTTTCCCTCAGAGAATGTGCCTTGCAGCCAGAAGGACAAGATGTCCTCTTGCTCCCCAGGGACAAAAAGGTGACCTTGCTGAGCCACTAGGTCCCTGCTCAGAGGAACAGACAGCATCAAACAGTGCACTTATGCCATCTGCTGGCAACACCCACAGCCAAGACTGAGTCAGACAGAAGCTGTGCAAGGCCAGCCATGCCATCTTTTACTTGGAATAGTGATAAGCAGTAATGTTCTTTAGTTCTGTTTCATGCCCTGGTACAAAAGGTATGCTGTGCCCGGTAGGAAACAGTGGCTTAAGGAATAGCCTTTAAGCTGAGGAAAGATTTTCCTAACTGTGATTTAAATGTGATTTGCTAGCTCAGTGATTAAATGTCCAAGGCAGTGCATTCCAAGACGTAAACCAAACTGAACACCTAAGAACCAGTGTAATTCTGTCTTGTAAACCTGATTTTCCAGCTTACATACAAAACCTTGAGTCAGTGACAGAAGTTTCAAACATGCATAGCAAGCCATCAGTACCCACCACAACATAAAGAGTACAGGTGTTTGCTAACCTGTTACAGGGTCATTTTCCAAAGACATTCGGCTGAAGGCTGGTGTGGCATTAGAGATATCGGACAGTGTGCGACGAGCAATAGCAACCGGTAGCGGTGGTTTGGGGATATCATAACCGTCTTCTTCGTTTTCTGACTCCTCAGGGCCGTTGCTGGCAGTGGCTGCTGCCAGATCCCCTTCATCTAGAATAAGAGGCACATTCTGAGCTCTGGGACAGAACAGAGCCTCTGTCTCTCAAGGCAGACTCTGTTCCCCTGTAGTCCACAAACATTGACAGGACACAGAAATAAGGTTTTGCTGCCAAAACCCCATATTCAATGGAAGCTCTTTCCAGAAGGTAGTATTAGATTAAAAATACTTATGATAGCTGTTGGCTGACAACTGCTGCCCAGAAAAAAAACAATCTTCAAAACAGCAATTTTTAAAAAAAACTGTTGAGTATTTTTACAGTGTATTCCAACTAGGCTTCTCAACAACATCCCCACATGCAGTCTGCAGTACACAGACCCAGACGTTTCCACATACACCCTAGCTATTTTAACAGCAAAAGCAAGTAACATTTAATTTAGCCTAAAGTGCTGTTTCAACTGCAATTGGGACCGATTCATTGTACCTCAGTTTCTCAGGTGCTTTTTTAGCATACCCACTCACCAGAAGTGTTGACAGTCTCAAAAGCAGAGGGTGCTGCTTGGGAGTGAATGTTGTACATTGCTTCATACATACAGCCATCTGTCTGCTGGTCGCAGTCTAAAGCTCTGAGGGAAAAGAACACATATTTCCCTTCAGACAAGTGACAGTGGTCAACTGCCACCACCTTGTCTCTGTGAGTGAGATTCTGCACAGATCCCTGCTTCAAAGTGAAATCACCACTGTTCTGTGAGAGAATATTTGTTCCAGAAAATGCTCTAATAATGTCTATTGCAATACACCATATCAGCTGAAAAGAGTTTAATTGGTACCAACAGAACACAACCTTTTAATAGAACTTTGAATTTCAGTTGCTGCTGCTCTCAAAAGGTCACTGGCAGAAAGAGGTGGGAGTGGTCATCTGACTCCTTTTATACTGTATAAGGATTCTGCAGAAGAGCAGTAGTCACATTTCCTTTGCAGTTAGCTATGTTGGTCTAAATCTGGTGAATATCACTGGGGGAATTCAGCAAACCCAGCAAGCAAAATCTCCACCCTAGTAAACAAGTCTGCTCTCCCAGAGCTGTGAGGAGGAAGCACAGCACATACAAACAGAATCTCACCGTAAACTCTGAGTCATTTCCAAAGGCATTTTGATCTCTGTTTTTTGTACAGCAGGATCTGGAGGCACCACAGGCAGAGAGGATGGTGACATGTATTCAGTGTCTTCATCGCTTTCAGACTGTTCCCCAGGAGCAAGTTTTGGTACAGGCAGTGGTCTGGAGGCAGAATAAATAAGATAAAAACATCAGAAAACCATTTACGCCAAATTGAATTAATATCAAAGTGGCCTTTAAAATCCACAGTGGATTTAACAAGCAGTCATCTTATAGTGGTTCTGTCTAAAGAAATAACCTGGCTTTGAGGACTCTCAGCAGCCCAGCTGCAAGGTCACACTGGCACAAGGTTATTATGCAAAAGGAAGTTGACAATATTATACACTTTGTACATCACCTACTTCACGTAAAGACCAAGTCAGAAGTGAATTCATGAAAGAGCTAATGGCAACTGTAACCTGTTTCCTCTTGCTACAGCCAAGTGTAACTACCATCAATATCCACAGATCTTTGGGATGCTGATTTCGTCTACTTTCTCTACACTGTGTATTTTGAACCTGTCAGAGATTGAAACTAAGGCTGACAGAGTTGTGTCAAATTCTGTCCCTGGCACCGGTATGGAGAGAGCCTTACTATTATCACTCTGTAAGTTATAAATGAGCACTTTTGCTAGAAAACAACAGACCTGGAAGCTAAGGAGTAGATGGCATTGGCAGACGAGGAGGGTTTAATTTTGGGGTGTTCACACTCTGGGGTTGTTGGCGGACCACTGTTCAAGCTCTGAAAGAAAAAATTTCAAACCAGGAATCAGAAACACCACATACACCAGTGCAGTTGCAAAGCTGTCAGCCAGTCATTCAACATATCCTCTGGGGGAATGAAGTATCTTTGTTATTCCAAAACATTTACTGACACCTTAGAAATTCAGTAGGTCTGTGACAGTTTTCCCTCAGTGAGGGCACAAGCAGGGTTTTTCTCCTGTAACCAACTGCCTGTTTACACAAAAACTGCAGGAACTGCCTATCTTTTGAGACTCCAATGGCTTTGGCAAATTCAGCCAAAATAGGCCAAAAGACCAAAATGCTAATGGGGGACAAGAGAAAAAGGATGGAGACAAGCACACACATATGGAGACAGAACGACAACCATGCAAGTGTCATTTTCTTAGCCAATCTGGCTAAAAAGGTACTTGCCTTCAATTTTAGAAAGCTGGAGGTTTTAAAAGAAAAAAACAGGGGAATGGAATCAATGAAAGTAAAACTGCCTTGGATTTCTTTTAGAGAACAATATGTTGGACTAATGTGTAACTAGTAAGTCACACATCATGACACTGGTAATAGTAACAGATCCAAAGTTAACTCAGATTTTACTGTGTTAAACTAATCATAGCTACCATGTACAGGTTTTACAGGACTGAAAACTGAGAAGAGTAAATTACACTTTTTCAGCATACCAGCTCCAAATACAAGACATTCTCAGTTTTACAAAATTGAAAAGTGAACAGTGATCATGAAATTGTGGCTCCTGACTGCTCAAACTGGGATTTCAGCCTTGCTCCCAAGAGGCTCAAAAGCACTTCTCTAAGAAGTCCTCTCATTATTCTCACTTGCCTGGCATTCATCAGTTCCTTTCCATCTCTCCCTTGGAACAAGATCGCTCTATTCAGATGTAAACTATAAGAAGAGGGCACCTTGGAAGACTTAATTCCTCACAAGTTACTTTCACCTACTCACCACTGGGTTGTCCAGGCTGAGTGTGCTCCCAAGCCGAAGGCTGTCAGCCCTGGAGTCCATTTGAGAGGGCAAGGAAAAGGGAAGTGAGTGTCTGTTTGACAGTTCTCTCCCAGCCCAAGGGTCACCAGGGCTAAGAGCTACAGATGGGGCTTTTGGAATCGGCCTGGATGGCCACAGATCCGCCTGACGGTTGGAGGGCACAGGAGGTGGTTTGTCTCTCGAAGGACAGTCTCCTGGTGTGCAGGGCAGGGGACGTCTCTGAGGTCGACCTTCAGTCCCAATGGAATGTGGCCTGTCCGGCGGCGGTGGCGGCGGGAGATCTCTGAGCGTGGGTGGGATCGGCAAAGGTTTGTCCTTGTGAAGAGTACCGGGTGCAGTCTGGAATATAAAGAATATAAAACATTGCTTGACAAAGGTAGCCTAGCCACAAACATAAAAAGGGGGGAGGTGGGTGGCAGAAGGGTGAGTTTCGGTTTTGTTCTCTCTATTTGTATACAAAATTATCTTAAAGGATGTGGAGATAACTCTCCACATCTCCACAGGTTAACCCTCCAGAGACACCTTCTCTACAGGCTTGAAGAGGGAACACAGTAACTATGTGCAGCTACAGCTAGGCACTAAACACCCCAGATTATTTTTCTTGAAGGGAAAAAAAAAAGCTTACAGCAGCATTAATTGGATTCCAAACAAAGGATACCCATCATTTAAAAAAAGAAGTTTCAATTGTGGGTTATTTATACAAGTTAATATTTATCACTCAGCAATGAATATTCATAGAATTGGACATTTTCTTCTGCCTGAACTTTCCAGCATAATTTCATTACTTCATCCAAACCAGCTGAAGAATCGCTGCCGTATCTCAACAGCCAATGACCAAATGCCACCAAGATCACATTACTGCCTTCTGCTAGTCAATCAGAAAACCAATTACTCTCTCCCAGTCACACTTATTTTATTTCTTCCTTAGTTTTCTATCTGAAAAAATGCTTGATTGAAAAATTTGTGAGGAAATAAAAGTTTGAACAGGAATATGACACCTTCCCACATCTAGCCTGCTAGCTAGAACAAAACAGAAGCCCATAAATGTGGCTCCAAAGGGCATAGGCAGCAGTGGCTGAGGCTGAAAACCAGTGAAGATACTGGCAATAACAATAATTTGGTAGTTCAGCAGGAGGACACCAGTCACTCTAAGTAAGCAAGTACTCCAGCTTAGGACCACCTTCTTTCTAGCGATTGCATGGATGAATGTGAGGAAAAGATAGGCCCTTCAAACAGCAAAAAGGGACTCTCCTACCACAGATTCCAGAAGGAAGCATTTGCTTTCAGGACAGACTAGGCTCTCACGGGGAATGGAAGGGAAGTGGCCTAACAGGACTACAGAAAAGGAAGAAGAAAAAGTCTTGTGTGAAAGTACTTAGGGATGTCACAGAGAACATGTAGGTTCACCAGAATGCTCTTCTTCCTGCCTGCCCCACCAAAGTCATAGCTGAAAGGGCAAACAGTGTGTTTGACCTTTGAAGTGGTCCCAGGACTGGAAGCCCCAGGCGGATTGGACACTCGCTGCTGCAAAAGATCCAGTCGCGGTGGCACGGGAGGAAGGGTGGCCTGCGGAGCTACTGAGAACGGAGAAGGAGGGCGCTCGATCTGAAAAAGAAAAGAATAGGAAAATCAACAAATGACAAAATCCAGCAGAACTCAGTTTCTCTAGAGAGGCTTTCAAGCTCTGTGACTGTACTGGCTTCAATATCACTAACGGCAACAAATTACTGTGTTAGTAACAATCATACACCAATAAACACAGGCAATTTCAACAGCACAACAGCATTTGACTTGCAGCAAGCCTTGAAGATCGCCAGTGGGCTTAGCTATGGCACAAACTAAAAATGGCACTTAGCAATGGCACAATAAAGCCAAGCTGTTTGGCTAGAGTAACAAACCTGCCTTACTGGGCCCTGAGCAGAAGCAAGCTTTTTTTCTTTTCGACACAAGAGGGCATGATCTGCTGCAAGTCCTACTTAGCACTGCAGGCACCACTGTGCAAACTACCTTGACTACAGCGTCATGCTGTTGTAGCAATCGCTACAGTGCACCAAAACCTCCATTTTTGTCCCTGGAAAGCTCTTTTTCCACTAACAAATCGGAACAGTGCCTGTTCTTCTCTTTCTCATAAATGTTATTTTACGTGCAAGCCTAGTGCTTTCTAACTTTGAAAAGCTTTACACAGGTTTGAACTCACTAATGCCAGCAAATACAGAGTAATAGCCTACTGCAAACTACGACAGGATGTCACGCTGAGGAAATCGCTTTGCTACCCCAAGCTATGTAGACAAAAACTACCTCCAGGAATACTGCTTACTGTTTAGTACAGTGTTTCACAGGGTGGCAGTTAAAGAGAAATATGACCATAGGTAAACCAGGCTAGAGGATTCTTTCTGACCAGGAAAGGCAAGTTCTTTTAGTGAACTCAACTATTAAAAATTAGCCACATTCAAACCCACTTCCCTACGCAGTGAAACAATGCTAAGTGCAGATGTGCAAGAGCAGCAATGCGCTTTTAGGAAAAAACACGCATGGATCCATAAAGAATGCCTGTCTTGTACACATCTCCTGCAATGAAGTAGTACTAACGGCAGAAAGTTATCACACCTTTATTACACAAATTTATCAGACACCATATAAAAAGATGACAGTCAATTTGACTTCCTCAGCAAAATAGACTGCCCTCTACCCAGTTAGTCATCAGGACCTTGGGAAGACTATATCTTGTTGTCTGTATTCATCACTAGGGAAAATGGATGAATTTTTGCTGATATGGGTAAACTATGGCTAATAAATCAAAAGCAGCATTGCTAAGCATACATAGAAGTGTTATAAACCTAGATCTTACATTCCAATAGGTCAGGCCAGCCTTTTCACCCTTCTAAGGATTCTTTCAAGACAACACACAAAAGACCAAAGATTTCAAAGTGTGATCACCATTGCTTAATAGAAGACAGCATGAACTGAACTGACAAAAGTGAACCTAAATCCCCATTTTCCATACTAAGTAAAATCTTTCCTATTATAAGGTCGGACAACCCTCACATGCACAACTTGCTAAGACCACAGAAAACCGATGAAGAACATGCAATCTTTGTACACACTGCCACATCTACTAGCACACACTCTGGTGACCTTACTTTGGTACCAGCGAGTTCTTTCATCATGAAGAGGGAATCATCAGCTCTGTCATCATCATCATCGTCATAATTGGGTGAGGGAGTTCCTTCTGCCCCTTGCCGTAATAATCCTCCTCCTCCTCTGGGGTCAAATGGGTCTACTACAATCGGCTCCGTGCCTTTGATTTCACAGCGGCAAAAAGGACAACCCTGGCCTTCTGATTCCTTCAGGGAAGAGAAGAGATCTGTTACAACAACACTATGATGAAATTAAAAAATTAAAACATATAGTTAATATACAAAGAGGTTTAAACCTGCTTTTTGGCAGGTACCTTTCAACTGAGAGGAAGAAAAGAAGGCAAACTGTGCGAGAAATATGGAGTATTTTCTCTCTGAAAAGAAAAACAGCTTTTTAGCAAGTCCTTGCACCTTTTGCCTATTCCTAGATTCAGAGATCACACATCTAACAAGCTTATCCCTGCGCTGGTGAAGCTGGTACTGATGCACTGCTATTACTGAACTATGAGCTTATGTTATCAGTTATGCTCTCACCTCCATACCTGAAAGAAACTGAACAGTTTTGAGAAGAGAATATACCGGTTCTGCAAAAGAGGAACTAGCTTCACTCAAGAGAGATTAACAAGAGGCAATACCTCACCTGCCAGGCAGTGAGACAGGACGTGCACATCAGATGGCCGCATGGTTCAATCTTCACATCCTTGTCATTTTCAGCACATATTTTACACAACTGAAATGTGGAGCCCATCTCGCAATACAATTCATATTGTTCCTTGGGGAAAGACAGACAGAGATGGTTGATACTGTAAAATAACAAGCACGATTAGTCATAGCTACAAGAAACTCAACATACGATTTGCAGGAATAAATAAATTCCAAACACAAGAATACAGTGCAAAGGAGAAGAGAAGTCTGCAAAGATTTCACTATAATTTTACGTACTAGATATATCTGTCAGGCTCTGAAAAAAGTGGATTTCAAGTTATCCCAGGTTTTCATTTAGCCTAGTAAAGCAGGGCTCAAGACATGCTGGATGGCACAAAGGAAGGAATATTTGGCAGAACATTCTAACTAACCTAACCTTTGCAATCTCCTCTGCCTATTGCTATCATTCAAAGATTTCTGCAACTCCTGTAAAATACAATACATCAGCCTTAAAAACAAGTCTTGGGGAGACCAAGTATGACAGAATTGTATAAACAGATAAGGAGGCTAGAAATTAGGAAGAAAGCAGGCGAGTTTGATGGGATAGAATACTTTGCTCACCTGCGTAACTTTAATGTGGTCCTGAGGTGTGGGCTCACACAAGCCAGTCAAGTCAGGATTCTGATTCCGGCCATCAGGAAATAAATAACTGTAAGCAGTTGGGGGAAAAAAAACAAGACATCTCTCTCTATATGTGCATACACACACACACACACGCACGTACGTGCGATCACACATATAAGGTTTCTTTTGGGGATGGTGGAGGAAAGAAAGAATGAGGGTGAGAAGCGAGGGGTAGGAATTCAAGGTATTCTGAATTCAAAAGAAGTTTTGGAAGAATTTTACTATCGGACAAAAATCAAACATGTCGTTCTAAAAAAATAAAAAGAAACTTGCTTTTCTTCCTGACAGCAATTTTTATTTTAAACAGGATGTTATGGTCCCAGGCTACTCTTCATCCTATAGTGAAACTGTAATATTCAGAGTAAGAAAACTAATGCCATAGTATCAGTTGCAGTGGCTCAAATTAAGGACTCAACTGGAAAAGAATCTATGACAAGGGAAACACTGATGCACACTTGTCGTCTGCTATTGCAAAGTATAGTAGAGCTCTCCAGTGCAAAATATAGCTGAGTATTCTTGAGTGCCAGAACAGCTATGTATATGAGTTATTCCACTGACATCAATGGGACCGTTCACGTGATTGAACTGTTTTGCTGAATCAAGGTCTAAATAAAAAGGAAGAGCTGAGAGATGTCCAAAAGGGGCTCAGCAACGTCACTAGTGATTGCTTGACCTCTGCAACATGATGCCTCTCCTGTGAAGTAGATAATGTGTGATGAACCCAGAGGGTACGTTTTACTTTCAACTGACTTTAAGGATTAAGATTTAATTCAACTGACACCACAGGATTAAGATTTATAAAACAAACTCACAGTGACAAAGGGCAAAAGGGTAAAAAAACCTTAATTTTGATAAAGTTACTTACAAGCCTTCCCTGAAGCCATCAATCAGTGCTTGAAAAAGAGGTTTGTTGTGGGGGATTGTCTGAAGAATGTTCCCATCTGCAGTGACATAGCCAATGGCCCACTGACCGAGTCGTGTACAACTCAATCGGAAAATATAACTAAAAAAACACAAAGGAAAAAAAGCTTTAGTTTGGGCTGGAACAGACAGGAAAGATTAAATGTCAAGTAGGCAGTCTTTGTCTGGCTATCTCAAGACAGCAAATAAAAACTAGTAGGAATAACTTGATGATTTAAACCAGCTTTCCTCAATTTACCTCCAGGCAGATCAAAGGAGAACCCTGCAATCTGATACAAAGGGAGAGAAGCATCCAAGCACTGGCCTCCAGGTGAAATTAAACCCAGAATCCAGAGCAAGAAAAGTTAGCATCCTTAAAATCATTTGTTTCAAATTAACTTTAAAAAACCCAACAAACAACAAAACCAACAGACTATACAAGGTTTCAATTTTTAAAACCAGCATAGAACTAACAGTATAGTAACAACCTCCAGAAATGAACACTTGGCCCATCCTGCATAAAGAGAAATCTGTTAGCCCTGTTGCCTTGGGCCAAGTCCTACCCAGGTAGGGTAGCCCAAAACTACTCAGGTCAACAGCCCCCCCTGAAGCATGTGTTGCCCCCCACAGCCTCTGAAGTCTGCCAAGCCTGCAGCATTACCTTGCAGCCTACTCTGCCTACCGTGCTGCTTTCTGTCAGCACAAACACTGGTCACTGCCTTCTCTGTCTGAAGTTGGCTCCAAATGTACACACTGCTTCTGGGGGCTGCAATCCACTTAGCTCTCCTAGTTTTATGCATATACACCAAAAAATTATGGAACCTATAGATACATTCCCTTAGTCATGTTCCTAAACAGCCCACTGTTTAGGCTAACTCTGGCAGTGTCTGCCTCTGCGTTCCGCTTGTGCCAGAGGGAGCTGTTGTGACAGTTGTGGCGGTGGGCAGGAGGTAAGTCAGCCCACACAGGATGTAAGTCACCACATGCAGGATAATCTCTATATACAGGGCAAGCTAGGGTTTTTCACAGTTTAAATTTCCGAAGAAGGAGGACAAAGACAAGAGCAATCTCCTCAGTCAGCGCAGCAATCAGCAGTGTTAGCAAGAACGATCAAAAAACCCACTGCTGCCAAGCACTAACCTGCCAGGTTTGTGAATGAATTTCTGAAGCCGGGCTTTCACCTCATCATACGTTAGGAATGCCATATAACCAGGATGAGTCACCGCTAGGCTATTCCAGTTCCTGAGCAAAGAGGACCATGGCTACAGAAACAACAAAGAATTATATTAACCATGCACTTCTAAAAGGTATCAACACTTATAATACTCCTTAATCAAAGGGATCAGTTCTTCAGTTAAAGCAGCAGGTTTCTTACCCCACCATAAATCCAGCAGAGGAACTATAAACCTACATTCTCATGCAGCAGCCTTAGCATTTGGGTTGCTCTCTTGTCAGTGATAAAAACACCACCTAAGACAGACCTTAAGCCAAACTCCTTAAAGAAAAGGTAAGGGAGAAGTCACTGAGGTTACAAAAAGACAGCTCAAGAATAGCTACTTCTGCAGAGAAAGTGCTGCTTCTGCAGTGAAAATGAACCATGCCTGAGACAGGGGGTAAAGACAGGAGTTTAACAAGCTTATGCACAGGACCAGAAACCGTGACTAGTCTGATCTCTAACACCAACTTCCTATATGGCCTCAGGAAAGCGACCTCCCCTCTCTGTCTCAGTTTCACTGTGTGTAAGATGCTTGTGACTATTCCTTAATCACCTAACCTCACTTGGGTGTGGCAAGGATTACTGGCTAGTCTAAGATTTGAATAAATAAACCAGCACATACATGTTAAATATTCCTTCAAATGATGCACAAAAAGTCATAAAAACAGCTTGAAAGCTCTCAATCCTGAGAAGGGTTTGGGTGTCTAAAATCTCATAGAATTTTTCCAAATTTCTCAACTTGTCTAAAGAAGATACTAGCTTTCCCTAAGAAGTTTACATCTCTTGGAAACTGCAGCAACTCTCAACTTGCTCTTTATGTACTATAGTTGGAAAAAAGTACTGAATGAGATCAGCTACATTGCAACACTGAATATGGGAATTTTTCATCTAAACATATCTTAATTACAACCCACCCTATCACATGGGAAAAGGCAAGTCAGAGCCAAAGTAGTAAAGTGTTTGTTCAATTGCACCATCAGAAGCTGTGTTTTTGCGTTTAGCGCTATTAAAGGTTGTGTGGGGGTTAGAATTTAACCTACTATTAATATCACTTCAGTAACATAGGTATTTCTTGTGCACAGAACACAGACACATCCACAACATTCTGGCTGTGTCAGTTCAAAAGCTAGGAAGCCCAAATTTCCATGCTTATGCTCCATCCTGAACACACCCCCCCATGGCAAATAATCTGACAAGAAAGGAAAGGACAAGGAGGACAGACTGATAAACTAAGCTTTACATTTCCTGGCTTACAGAAGTTGTGTCAGAACTTCAGTCTAAAAGTGATCTTTGAAAGGGAAAAACTGATTCATGGGAGGATACTGAATGTGCCTTACAGTTGCAGTATACATTTAGACAATTCTTCCTTCTTCAACCAGAAGTATCACACACTTTTCCTGCAATATAGGGTCCTTAGTATTACTAGGGATGTTTAGGGGATGAATGGCGAGACGACCAAATCCCTTACAGCATAAACAATGTCATTTTAGTATGTAAAATATAGTTTGTCCTGGGAAAAGGGTCTAAACTGAAGCACTGAGACACATCTCAAGTAATTCACATTCCTCAATTTTTACCTGAAAAAGTCGTGTGAAGATATCAAATTCAAATACTGAAATGTAGTCATTGCACGTCAAGTCAATCGTTGACTTCAGGGCCATGGCTTCCAGCCCTGAACTGATTGGATGCACTTCATGCAAGGCCTGACGGAAGCTTTTCCAAGGAACGATAGTCCTGGGGGAAACCAAGCCATATGTAAATGTGGCATGTCTGAAGACCACCACCATGTACATACCTTATACATTTTTTTGTGAGTATGCACCTCATGATAATAGAAGAAAATCAAAAGAAAATCAAAATTAGCCACAAGATATTTATTCATGTTATGCAGGCACAGGCTTCCTTGGTGCTGCAGGAAATCAGCAGCTAAATGCACTTTAGACCATTTTCTCTGCACATGCAAAATTTTGGAACCTGAAGTCCAGCTCTGCTTTCTCCTTTCCCTTTTCTGCAGTCCTATCATGTCAAGGCTTGTATGTACCATGGGTTGTATACAACACCATCACTTCAGAAGAATACCATAATGTTGCAGCTGGTAGAGAAGGAGTTAACCATAAGTCTTTCAGTAGAGGTCTAGACAGTTAAAAAAATAAAGCTGCAAACAAGTCTTTAAAGAGGGATTAAATGGAGAAATAAGATAATCAGAAGCAAAACAGAGGCTCCTGTTTAAAGGAATATTTTCCTTCTTTTAAAATATCAAGTGGAATAGAAACATAGAAAGGACATGCCTAGCTTCAGACAACTATGTTATTCATGAGTAAATACATTACTTTTTGTTCTGACAGATACTAATTAAACTCTCTATGTGAAGTACCTTAGTTACCTTAGTTAGAAAGTAGTAGCCAATTCCATCAATTTTCATCCTTAAATGTTGCTGTGGACACCTCTATAGTTCATTTAGTCAGTGTTTCATTAGATACAAAAATTAGAACTGGCTTTTCAACAGTTTACATGCAAATATACATTGCATTTCACTTTCTCCTTCATTCTATCTTAGCAAAGCCATTATGCAAACTGACAAAAGTTCAGAGAAGCCAGAAGAAAGGTGACTAAGTGATTGGAAAGACTAATTGGTGGGAAGATGAAAAGAATTCAACATAATGGCTTAGCTGAAGGACAACTAATATTGGGGTCATGTTAACCTTTGGAGGAAGAAAGGAGATTATTTTCCATAGTTTGTGGAGCTTACTTACAAGTTAAGGAATTAAATTAAGGAGAGGAAAATTTAAACTGAATAGTTGAGGGAAACTGTGACAATACAAGAGTCTCCCAGGGAAAGTAGGGGAAGACCCATCACTTGAATTTAAAACAAGACAGGACAAAGAACTGCGAAACATAATGTAGGAACAATCCTGTACCTTACCCAGAGAGCAGACCAAATGACTAGTAGGTCTCTCCCATCATTCATTTTAACCTGATTTTTCTGAACCACAAAACAGAATTTTTAAAAATACACAGTACTATGTGCAATGTGTTCCCACATCTCTATTTGTAAGCACAGTTAGAAACTTACTTTTCACCAAAAGCCTTTCTCCAAAATTCTGCAGCATCTGCCTTGGTGATCCGGAACGTGTCTCCCTGGAAAAGGCCACTTGGGAAAATCCCTTTGAGTTCTGCCAGCATATGGCTAAATATCAGGGATAACTTTGTCAGGTTACGCCTACAAAGGACCACAAAAACAAACGCTTCTTTTAGAAAAGACAGATGAGGTTTAGCACTTCGAAAAAAACAGAAATAGTACCTATTGCAATTCAAGAAGCATCCCAGCCTAGAAAACTCTTCTTGTTTGGGACCGCCTTTCAAGTATTTACCTAGCATTCAGAACACATCCATCACATGGTACTGATCAGCAAGGTCTGTGTTTGTCAAGACATTTTCCATAATGACTAACTTTGCAGAACCTCTTTGAGGAGGGCAGGTTCTTTCCAAGGCAAACCCTCCCTCCCCAAGGAAATACATTCACAGAAAATGTCCAAAACCAGTATTCACACTTTACCTATTAAGTAACAGCATAATTGGAACCAAAACTTCATTAGACTCCTTTGCTCTTGGATCTGAAAATTCCTTATGAGAGCACGTAAAACTACTACTGCCTTGGATCACGTAAGCCAAATGTCTTTCCAAGTCTCCGGAGGGTCCCAACAGCGTAGATTTGCTTAGAGAATGTCTAACCAATAATAACAGGCCCAGCTCCCAGGGGAAGGTCAAAACACCTGCAGGTTTTTTCTAAAATGGTAATAAGTTACATACAAAAGCTGGACAGTTAGGGCGCTCAACTATTTTGTGTTGAGTAATTATCCAATTTGAATTACAAATTGGTACCCCAAGTCCCTTCTCTGCATGATGACATTCATACATCAGGAGTCCCCTAGTCCATCAGGGGACACTCTTTTCTAAACTAGAGAGGGAAAGCTGGAGGAGAAGAGATATTCTCTGCTTCGGATTTAGTCAATGTGCAAAAGATTTCCAGAAATAGAAAACAGGAGGACTACTGCCTAGCAGAGAGGACACAGCAGCATCGGGAGCATTTTGGGTTACAAGCTTCACAAGACACTAGCACTGGATTGGCATCAAATCCCAGTAGTACAAAGTACAGCCCCGGACAGCTGCTTCTCTGCCTGTAGTCTAGCAACTGTGTTAAGGAGGTGAGCTCTATGTTGTAACTATGCTCTGCAGAAATAGAGCTAGCTTGGGTACCTCAAAGCATTAGTGACTGTAGCAGTACAGGAATACCAAAATAACAGTCTTCCTACTTAGGAGTCAAACAATAGCACTATTACACACACTAGAGAGCTTGTCTTCTACTTGTAGATGGGGGAAAAAGAAGTCTATTCAGTAGTGGCACCTCTTTCTTTCATTCCGTTATCCAAATAAAGGATGACTCTCTTCTCCTCCACTTCATTACACTTTCCAGATGCTAGGAAAATGGGAGTTCCTGAAGAGAGACAGGGATATTTCTAGGCCAGAGGCGTTTTTTTTTCACCCCCATACCACATGCTTGAAGGTAAAAGAAGGAACTAGTATCATGTGGGAAAGGACAACTCCTCAGTTATGTCCAACAGACTTGAGCTGGTCAGAAGACTTCATCAACCACCAAGGCATTGCACAGACTCAGTTATGTCACTGAGCAACAAGTTATTTTGCAGACTGCAAAATACTAAGCCATTTAGAGAAGGCCTAGAAGCATCCCTAGTCACATAGTATTTTCTCAATGCCTTGTTTTCCAAGCTCTCTTACTAAGTATGCTGCTATTTTAGTGTGCCATCTCCCTGAAGACAGCTGTGTTTGGCAGAAAACTAAGCTCCCCCCAGGTATCGGCATTTCACCAATTTCCAGTATTCTGGTCGGAGTGGTTCAAATTTACTAAGTCTTGGACATTTTTCAGATACCACTTGCTCCAGACATGCTATTCCCAGTTGAAGTACTTATCCTGCTAATCTGCCTGATTGAGGAATTGACCTCCAGCTAAAGGAGACAGGCCTCCAGCCTTTCTGCAAAAATTTCCCAGGACATTCGGGCTTAGGTCTTCCAGCTCCATGTCATACTTCATTGACTCTAAAGTCAACTGGAAGTGACCTACTTTGCCTGACATATATTCTACCATATACTCAGCTCCACATGAGCCCTTTCTCTATGATACAGTCTGGGTAGACTAGAAGGTATACAGAGCTCAAAACTATAAATCTTCTTTGACAGTAGTTCTCCCCTCTTACCCTTATTTGTTCAACTGCATTTTAATTTGTGTCTCAGCAATGAAAGCTGCTCAAAGCATTTAAAGAAGGTGTCAGCTATACAGCAATGGATTCTGGTTTTTGTGATTTCATACATGTCTGATAACACCAGGTGCTCAAGATTAATGCAAGTAAAACCACCCAGATGCTCTTCTGTATGCCTCTCCATTCAGCAGCTCTCTAGCAGATGCATTATACATTTAAACCATGTGCAGTTTAAAGCAGCTATATGATTTGGCTGTTCGATTCTACAAACACCAACTGAAAAGCGTTGTTGTTCACCACTCTTTGTCAGTTAACTGGCCTCCACAGAGAGGGACTGTCAGAAAGTCCCCTTGCCTTACTAGTGTATCATGCTTTTGCAGTTTTATTATACCTTTGGAGTGCTACTGTAATTCCTCACCTGCTTTTAGGAAGGTTTATTCAGCAAGTCTTAAAAAAAACCTATACAGAATCTTGTGCGTAGGAAAAACTAAGCTGTATCAGAACAGCAAAGTAATGGCTTCCTATGTGATCACTATCACATTTATGAAGATCAGTGGCTCGGGACCTAGATTGTACAGATACACAAGCTGCAGCAGTACAAAACCAGGCTGTTACCTTAGCAGTAGTATCTGCTTGTGCAACTCCCCACCTTGCTGTAAGATTAAGTAACTCGAAGTTGTGTATTCCTCTTTCCAGTAGCAGATAAGCAACTTCGTATTTACCAGGGGAAGGCTCAGATTCTGATGCACAGCCGCTGGCTAATGCTACAGAGAAGATGATTCAACTCTAAACTCACACCCCAGCTCCCTTCCTCCCTCCAGAGGATAGCTTCCCACCACGTCCCTGCAATGCCTTCAGCTGACCAACACTAGAAAAATTGCATATCAGTGGTTCTAGCAGCAGAGCTTGTTCCCCAAGCTGTCTTCTGAAAGTCTTTACTTCCATAAAATGACAGAAAAGATGACAGTTTATGGCAGTGCAAGGGAAAAAAGCAAACACCATGCTATTATGAATCATTTAATTCATCTACAAGTCAAGCAAAAAAGAGATGGTATTCATTTTTACTAAGTTTATAAAAATGGAGGCTTGAGCAAAAACTACTAATTACTTGTTACACTAACATGGAAGTAATTGGTAAGAATTACATTCTGAATCATTCCTTGAAGGGTTAGCGTGCAATATTTTTGTGCAATCTTAGGAGGTAAAGTGGAATCTTGCAGCACTGCATTAATGCCAAGTGACTTCCACAAAGTTAGCAATCCTAAAGCTGTTTAGGCATAAAGTACAAGCTAGCACTGACTTGCTAGCGCTCTTACCACTTGAAAAATCATGTCCTATTTGTGAAAAGACTCTAAGCATGCTTGAAACTAGTGTATGCAGTATTTGATAGACAGAAGGAAAGTCTTTTCAGGCATATACTCTCCTATTGCTGCCCATCACAGAGAAAATTTGGGTACGACCAGGCAAGCACACTAATGAATTTCTGACCCTTGAACAAGAGGCTAAGTGAACAAGTCCACGGTTTAAACAAAGCAAGAGTTAACACTGCAAGAAGAAACATACATTCCCGTGTCCAGTGGCTTATCACTTCTGCTTAAGAACCTTCTCCCTTAGCTGAGTTTCCGGAAGTGCTTGCACACAGCTGAGCACATCATTTCAGCGAGAGAAACGAGAACTTCCGCAGGCTTAAGGATGGATGAACAAACGATTTTACACACACAAACGCATATTGAGGGACTCTGTTTCCAAAAAACTTTCTAATACCTGAACATTTGCCATTCTTACGGTTATAATCATTTTTTTTACAAATATTCAGCTGTATCTTAGGTAAATAACAGGAAAAACAAAGGAAGTAAACAAAGAGCAGCAAATCGCAGAATATTTTAGCTTTTACAGACAGCAACTAGTTACCAATCCTGTGCTAGAAGGACAAACATTTCCTTTCAAGAGCGCACTCCTTTATTTTAAACAGCCAAGTTACACATTTGTACATTAATACAGACCAAATAAGTGCTTGCAATTACAGCGAACATTTTTAAGTGGCATATCGAAGTTTAAGTCTTTATGACTGTATTTTATTTTTAGTAACATCAGCAACTGCCCTCATCTCCATTGCTTCAACCAAACAGAAGCAAGAGTTCTCCCAGTAAAAGGGTAAAATTTTCAAAGAACACTTAAGTGACTTAGACCAGTGATTCCCACTTTTTTGGCCACATACCTCCAGCAATCTTCCGTGTTTCTTATAGGCTATGACAGCCCTCTTTCAAACTCCTAGCTAAATACAGTAATGAACATAAATACTGTTACTAAGAGTTGCACCAGAGGTATGCCAGCCGCAGTTTGGGAATCACTGACTTAGGCACCTAAATCCCATTGACAGTCAGTGGAATTTAAACACCTGTCATATAAGCACTTTTGAAAACATTACCCGGGGACCGCAGGCCACATCAGTTGGCTCTCCTCGCTGTTTGCAACTGAGCTGAAGGCAACACCTGTACCAGCTTCAAACGAAAAACTACAGCCTGTTTCTGTTCAGTGGTTAGGTCCAGAGACAGAGCAACAGCTACAGTTTAGGTAGGATTTCATGTTCCTGCAAGTGCTTTCACACATACGTGCTCAGTATTCAGTTTATTATAGTTAGGTAGCGAATCAACCGCGTATGTAAAAAGTGAAAGCTTAGAAAAGCCAAATACTTTTTCCACTCTATACAGTAACCAAATATTTAACTAAGAAACACCTGCAGTTCTAGCGTGGAGGCATTATTCCTTCTGTACACACAGTGTTACCAGAACTGTTTCTCTAACAACCCAGAATCACCACCAGAGCCTGTTCAGCTGCAATTACACTAGCCCGTAGAATTGCACTACCTTGACACTGACAGGGCTCTAAAGATGCAGGTCTCAAGCAATCATTTTGGGGAACAAAAACCAGCATGAAGCAAGACTGCTTCTCCAGTTACCAAGTGCTTATTAATCAGCTGGCTCCCCACGGCCAGGCCAGCCCCGCCGGCAGCTCTGCAGGCTGAACAGGCATGGTCCTCCATCCTCCCTCCTCCGTGCCCCTCCGCTGTGGTTGTGCTACTTCCTTCCTGCTTCATGACGGCTGTTGCTCCACACATCTTAGCGGAAGTCCAAAGGTCGAGCAGGCACTTCCATTTGCACCGCAGTTCCTCGCTTCAGCCCCTCTGCGGGCCGGGCCCCAGCAGGGTTTTCTGGTGCTGTTCTCTCCCCCAGATCCAGGGCAGGCTTTTCTTTTCCAGTTTCTTGTTCGCTGGGAAAAAGCATTTTTCCACCATACAGGCTGAGTCTTGCAAAACCATTAACGGCAGAGGACGGTTTTAATCAGAGCGCTGCCTCTTTCAGCGACGTTGACACAATTAGTTAAATTAATTCAAGTTACAAAGTCATACAGCACCTAATGTGCTTCATGACTAAAATGCCTTTCTCACCTCAAGGCAATGCTAACATAGTACTACCATTTCTGCCACTGCCAGCTAGAATTTTTTCATTTTCTTCCAGTATTTCTCAACTACTTCACAGCTAACCAACTGACACAGTATAATTTTGCTCCTCACATGTAGCAAGGAGACTGCTCCACTGGGTGATTTAGTCACAATATTTTGCTCACATGCCATAATTTGACATGAACATAATGTCACATCTGTAAAGCTTGTTCTGTTGAAAGCATGCTACAAACACCACTGTACAGAAGAACTAAGAGCTGTAACACAAGACAACCAACTACAAAATGCTTTACTTCTCTGAAGTTACTGTGCATATTTCTTATTTACGACCGAACTTTCACAAGGATTTTTGTATTTGCACTCCCACTGACTTCAGTTACACTTGTGAACACGGGATTTTCACAAATAATGTTCACCCTCTCTAAGAATAGGCTGCATTTAACAAAGATGCTTCACAGGAAGCGACGTCAAACACAGCCACACCTCGACCTTGGCCCCAAAACAAAATTGAGCTGAACATGACTCAACTGACTTCACAACATGCTTTTGAGAAAATGCTCCATTTCATAAAATCAGCGCCAAATTGGCTAAAATTACACATCAACAATGAAGATTCAAGAGGGTAAAAAGAATTAAAGTCAGAGGACATCAGTTACTGTAAACCATCCTATTAAAAACTCAAGAGAAGGCACTCTCTACATACATGTCAACTTCGCCGTTTAAAGGGGCATGACCCAACAATGTAGCTCATAAGAAGAAATGCAATCTCAGTACGCTGGATGAATGACTGCAGAGCAGTTTTTAAAAAGTATACCTATTTATTCTAATGGAAAATTAGGGGGGAAAGCATCGCAGAGGATGTGGGAGTGTCTGAGCACTAAACTCGCTGACTGAAGGTCAGAGGCTCCTAGACCAGATGATGCAGTTTCTAATTGCTTCTGTTCTCACAAAACTGCAGAACTAACATGTTCACCCAGGACAACTCAGATCCACCACTTCCTTTCTTCAGAAATTCTGTGTTTATTTGGTGAAAGAATTACAAACTGGTGGCTTGGAAATGAGACGATTGCTCAGTTAAATCAAGGGAAAACACACTCCCATTGCTGTACTGTTATTCACCGCTACAGCTGAAAACCTTTTTTAAACAACTCACAGTCCAAAATAGCTTCTGTGGTATCACAGTCACGTCTCCAGTGGCTCTCCGCATAAGTTTATAACATGCAGAGCTGCAAGCACGTGATAATTACTTCACTAGTTGAGCAATTAATGCTTGCTTTTCTGTAAATCACACCTCAACAACCCTACTGATGGATAAGACTTCCTTCAAGACTTTGACATTCTTCTGAGTGGGAGATCACATTAAATTTTCTGAGACAAAAAAAAAGTATTTTACCTCATTTTACAGGTGAGGCAGCTGAAGGACAGAAAGAGAAAATGCTGGAAGCTAGAATGACAGCTAGGGAATTTTTAATTCCTTATCACATGCTCGTTATTGCAGAATACTATGCGCTTCCTAAGTACTACTGCAAGAAATTATAACTAAGGAAATACAAGTTTCCTACCCGCTCACTTCTGTGGTTACTTTGGAATTACACATCACCAGATGATGGTTAGGTGACAGGGTTAGCATCCATTACATGTAAACACAAGCTCCAATACTTAAGCGGGGAATAAATAAATAAATC
The DNA here is from genome assembly GCA_013400535.1 of Scopus umbretta. Classification (NCBI taxonomy): domain Eukaryota; kingdom Metazoa; phylum Chordata; class Aves; order Pelecaniformes; family Scopidae; genus Scopus; species Scopus umbretta. Next base: position 78,893 of record VZTL01055238.1, on the reverse strand, counting down.
CCCACAGTCTTGGGTCCTGCAAACAGCTAAACATTATTTTTTCCCCTCGAACTACTTTACATCTTACAATTTGATATTCCGAAGATTTACAAGCTTTAGGGAAAAAAAAAATAAAAAATCAGCTCTTTTAACAAGTCTCCAACAAGTAAAATGCACCTTTCAGAAACCACAAAGGTGTGAGGTTATCATGTAACACATGCTTTTCAGATGTTATGAACTATCCACCAGACATGAGCAGTTAGACTCAATTTGAGCAGATGAGTGGCTGTGCCTTGTTCCAGAAAGATCTGTATCTTATATCCTACTACCACACCTGCAAGTTTTCCGCATGCTCTTCATGTTAACATAAAACTCCAGCCTATGCATCTAAGCAGTTAAGTGGAAATGCTTGAGGTGATCCCAAGATGTCTTTTATAACTCCGAGACAGCTTCAGAGTCCTCTACACGCAGTAATCAGTTTTAAAAATAGAAACAGCGGAACTACTTTCAACAAAACTTGCAACACAGGAAGTGAATGAAATTCCATTTAACTATTACTGGCTCAACAGAAGTCACCTTACAAACTTATGCTGGGCCACCGCTCTGTAACATTTACACTACCTCCACAGGACAACTAATATAGCAGACTAACAGCAAACCAGACACTTTAGAATCAGCAGATTAATTGCTTGTGCTATAGAATTTTACAGCATCAGCTAATGCTGCATTGATTTTGTAGAGCAGCTCATCCTGGCACCCTTCGGGGAAAAAGGAAACAAACACATAACACGTTTATTACCTCGTGTTAATATGAGGTTCCTCTCCAAACATACTTTTCCATTTAAAGAACTACAGGCTTCACCGTTTTATTCTTTGTAGAGCTCTAAAACCAGCTGGTTAATTCTGCAACTTCAAGACTTCACTTACTAAAACAGCAAAATGGGAACCTGAACACATAAACAACAGGACTAGATATTTATGTCCGTTCTTGGTCTAAGCCCAGTTCCATTAAATACTCTCAACAGCAGGCTTGAATAACCTGAACGCAGGGTAGCACCTACTGCCTCCTCTGCAGAGGAACTGGTCTGCATCGGTGGCTCCGTGGGCACCAGCGTGCCCAGCTAAGGATGCCCGCTCCCACACAGCAAACACGTGCAACTGCATCTGGAAGCTAAACTGCCATCTCCATAAGACATTGCACCTGAGCGGGCCCCCACGAAGCCAAATCAGAAATGACTGCAACCACTACATTAGACTCTTGTCCTGTTTAATAGCTGCAACAAGTCTGTGTACAACAGTTACAACTGCTGTGAAGCTTCCCCTTTACTCCCTCCCTCCCCCTTTTTTAGCAATTAATTATGTCTACAGCCAAAAATGCAATAGTTCACTAGTTAAAAAAAATGCAATAACTATTCTCTGCATGCAGTATTTCTTCCCATTCTAAATTTTTTTTAAGTGGTACCAATTGTAGCTTTAAAGCAGCAAGAAATTCTATAGGCTAATTTCTTTATCAGTGCTTGAGGTATTACAGGACAGAAATATTACACAAAACATACATGTTTCCTTACTGAGTCCTGGCACTTTTCAACTAACGTTGTACATACATAAAAACATATACATAAACATAGATATTTAAATACCTTGAATTCTGTGAGTAGAGCACGCTAATCAGTTTAAAGTGTCATGCAAAATATACTGCAGGCCACAAATGACCAGAAAACTTTGGCATACTCGTATCATTATGCGAATGTGTGTGACTGATCTGCAGCAGAAAGGACAGAGTCCAGTGTGCTGACCAGAAGCACCAACCTACTGACCTTTGAAGGATCTGAACTTATTATTCTAGGCACAAATGCTAGTGTTATATTTTTAACAAGCTAGATTTCTTTCAATGTTAAGAGGGTAAAAATCCACTTCTTTTTCTGGATTTAATTATTATAGAAAGCACTTTAAAGAGAACACTTCATTTGATACGCTTAATGGCCTTTAAGAGCTCAACGCACACTCAGACGATTGACAAGATAAAAGATAACATCTCACCTAGGTAACACATTAATTATTTCACCATATTCAAGGGATTACACAGCAAAACTTACTGCTCAGAACAACACTACTCATTATGCTTTATATTTGGGCTCTCTGCACCGGAGTTAACATTTGTATTTCAGGGGCTACTTGCTACGGTTAAGAGGAAAAACAAAGCACAGAAGCCACATTTCCAAATCAAGGAAGATGCCACATTTCACACTTGATCTTCAGCTGCCTCAAAACTGTCATGGGTATCATGACACCGCTGCCTTGGCAGAAGGCTCTGTAAGCTCTATCGCTTCATCCCCAACTCACACATCCTGTCAAAATACTAAACCCCGGGTATTTTGCAACATACATACTCCAATACAACATACAACTCGGGCAGATGTTTGCTTTTCAAGCTTCAGCCTCTAGGACAGCAGCTCATGGCACTACTTGCCCAGCCTGTAGCTGTCCTGCTGAGTAATTTGGAAACAGATCTCCATTTTTCCCCCTCACACCATACTCACTCATCACGACCAACTTAGCCTCTACAGTAACTTTACAGTCCTTTCTGCAGGTGGGTAGCAGCCAGCAAAGTCATATTACCTGAGCCAGCCACGGGTGGCACATGAGTGCCATCTGATCCACCTTCCCGTCATGGAAACAAGGCAAAGCCAGCAAGTTCACGAACTACCACCACAGAAGATACTGCTTCAGACTGTTGGGAAGCAGCTGACCTAATTTTGTTCGTACCTCCTAGCAAGTTGAGGGGTTTTTTTTCAATGCCATCTTACAGTTCAGAAAAGCTTTCACGCAACAAAACACAATCTGTTTTCTGGCTGAAAGGGCTACCCCTGCAGACTTCTTCAAAACAACAGAAATCCAAAACATGGCATCTTGGCCCTTAATACATAAGCCAAGCACCCAAGAAACATGATACGGTTGCCAAATAGCAGTAACACATTTTTGCCAGCATCGAGAAGTCTATCCACATTTCAAACGATAATTACTACAAACGAACATGCTTGCACCTCCAACCACAATATCAAGTCCACAGAGTTAGTCTTCCATAAAACTACAATTTTATAGGCTCTGAGAACAAAGAAGAATAAAAAAAAAACCTTACTTCCTTATTATGCAATAATCTGAAAGCTTACATTTGCCCATAAATTGATTTTCAAGACAGTGGTTTTGACAGAATGAAAACTAAAGTGAGTGCAAGCTTATGCCAATTATGCTGTTACTTAAGTTCCACAACTATCACCTAGACTAGCAATTTAAAGCCAAATTAAAAAGAAATAATTCACATTCCTCTCCAACAACATTTAAATGATAATGAATTTCTTCTTGGGTAATAAGCAGTTAGTGTTCATATGCTGTAGCCTGGCAAGGAAACCTTTCTTGTGGGCAGCTTTGGAGCCTGTTCTTTTCTTTAAGATGTTCTAATTTAAATGCAGATGTAGCCTTCACACTAGTGGGTTTTGTTTAAAAAAAAAAGTCTTAGCTGTATTAGAAGGAAGTGACAGAAGGAGGACTCACACACACCATGCACCATTTGAGTTCCACATTTTATACTATCTCTTGTTCACTGGACAGGAGTGTGTGTAAGCACTCTAAAATGGGAGATTAGAGCACTAACTCTGCCCTCCCCCTGAGGGCTTTTCTGGTTCATGGCTTAGCACAAGCATCTTCCAACTTTTTCCTCTTTAAAATCTCCCCCCCCCCCCCCCCCCCCCCCCCCCCCTCCCCCCCGCACTCTGCCT
>VZTL01055238.1:61802-75105 GCA_013400535.1 Scopus umbretta | reverse complement strand
CCTTCAGAGATATGCATGGTCATTTCCAGTAGACATTAAATATTGGAAGCTTTTTTCTGTGTAAATTAGCAAGTCTTCACATTGGAGCTAGAGAAGAATATGAAATCCTGCTGAGCCAGCATCCCACAAGGCTACTGTCAGAAAGACAACAGTTAAACATGGACTATTTTCCCAAACCTTTTTGCAACTCCATGTTAACTGAGAGGGTTTATGATATTCCCTGTCTAACCCCATTTTCTCCTCTGCAGATATGTTAGCTTTGTTAACTGTGTTTGTTAACAGATTGTTTTCCAAAGTATGCAAGCTGGACTCATAAAATAACTTTTGCTATTGCCTAAACATCCAGTCCACATCCCGAGTCATTACTTCGCCTCAGCCTTTCACCTAAACCCCACCCTCCAGTTTACATAACTGCATTCTCCCGTGGAAACATTTATAGTGGTCTGATTTTATTTAGAAAGTAAGTTTTCTGAATTTTCCCTCCTATTAGACTACTTTAACATAAGCAGTAAATCTGACTCATAGGTGAAAAACGGACTCTTCAGCCTAATTCATCCTTTCCCAAGTAACAGACAATTCCTATCCCTGTCTACTGATCCACAAGCTATTTTTCTGTCCTGCCATGTGAAGTATAATCTATTTACACAACTGCAAAACACACTGCTGCAATGAGTAATTTATGTAGTGGGGAAAGCTGATGAATGACAGATCCACTGTGCAAGTAAAGAGGTATGGAGAAGTAAAAGCTTTCTGCAATAGAAACAAAAATACTCCAACATAACCACTGAGCCTCTAAATTAAACTGTAATCAAGAGCTTAGGCATGTTCAGAGTACCTGTGGCATTAGCATTAATGGCACTATCAATCAATGGAACCATACTTTTTTTTTTTTCCTGCAATGTTATGTTTAACCAGTTTTTGTTTCCACTAGTTAAAAAGTAAACTCAAGAAATTCACAATATTCACAGGAGCGGAGTCACATATTGACCACTGTAGGCAGCACAGCAAGCTACTCAGTGTTCAACAGGTATACCTTTCTGCTTTGCATACAGACCTGCTAAGCACCCTCTGCAGAATTTCTTTTATTGCACTGTTGCAGCTATATAGGCTACAGACTCCACCTTTGAGAGTTTTTTTGTTTCCTTTTCAAAACGTCAAATGACAAGACTTAAAATTACTTTTGCATTAGAAAGCACTGTGGACCTATAAAGAAGAGGAACCAGCAGCTTTGAAAATGTGTATATCCTCAAGAATACCTAATTACTGCAGCTCAGCCAACCAATTACTGAATCACCTTAAGCTTACTGCAAGCATATGACAAAATATCGAGAATGATTAACTCTTGAAATACTATTTGATTCCACTATGAAAGCCTCCAGATGTTACTATTTTATTTTACCAGATCCCCAAATATATAATTTGTTAAGAGACCAACCTACATTAGCAAGAACAACCCAAATAAGCTCCTAAACTGTCAAAACTCAGAGGAGCAATATAGTATCTCCACTAAAAAAGAACACACCTACTCAGAAGTCACCAAGTTGAACCTGATGTACTTGCTAAAACTCGGTCTTTAAACAGTAACTAGAAGTTACTGCATGTACTTAGTAGTAGGAAGTGCATACAAAGCTTTAAAAGTACCCTCAACAGCATTAATTTGCAAACAGATATAGAAGTGAGCTAAAGCAGAACGCAAACACCATTTTAAACCTCTCTTACTAAAATAAGTGAGTTCTCCTCACAAACATCACAGTATGCATTTATGCAAGGAAGTAACAATTTCATCAGAGCGACCCTGCCTCAAAACCAGTATTACAGTCCCAAGGGAAGAACGGAAGCCATCGCGTTCATAGCATTGGACGCCACACCAGCTGTGGTGCTAGCCAGAACAGGAGGATGCTTTCAGCACGCTGACGGTCAAGGTATGACATAGGGGAGCTGCATTCCCTTTTAACAGCCCTACCACCGCAACTAATTTAAAACTGAAGGAACACTCACCCCCATCCCTAAGCAGCACGGCAAGCGTTAAAACAAGCCTTTCCTAGCCCTGTTCTCCGCACCTCTGCTCCTCTACTGCAGTTGGAAAGGTAGAGAATACATCAAGGTGCGTGCTCTCTACAAACACACCTTTAACCATTCAATGGGCAACTGCAATCTTATTTTGTACTACTGGATTTTAAACTGCCTGCCTTACAGCAAACACCAAATAGCATCCATATCATACTCCCACACAGTCTACTCTAAACACATACGCAACACAGCGTACCAAACCACTCGACGCTAGATGACACGCATCTTGCAGCCATTACAAATTCTCAAAGCAGCACAAGCAGCCACAAGACACAGTGCTCTCCCTGCAGCTGTGCTCCAATTCTGCCTTAGTCCACCTTGGAGGAACTCGCTGGAGAATCTCTAAAAAGTTTGAGAGGAAATACACAAAGAGCAATTTAGGAATAATAAAGAGAGAAGATTGATGCTCAAGTGATCAAGACAATTCTGATCCTACAATCCAAGAGAGACTTCAGCCATTTCTAATTACTGGTCTGTTTGCTAGTAGCAAACACCTGCACAGCTTTCATGCTAGTTATGCAAATATCAAAATAGTGCATATGCTCTACATCAAGAGACATTTGGGGGAGGAAAATAAGAGCATACACAACAGGAAACAAAATGAATGCTAAATCTGGAAGACAGGAAGAAAGAAGCTTCAAGGACAACAGGAAAAAAAAGTTAGAAAAAGTCAAGACAAAACGATTATTCAGTACACCAGATTAGACTTTTAAAGGCATGTTTTCAAAACACTGCAGACTAACATCAGCTTCAAACTTGCAAGAGATCAAGAGCAAAACACATTTATATATATATATTAAATATATATATACACACACACATACACAAACTGCCATGAGTACATTTCCAGTGAATACCAGATTCAGATTATATTTGTTTGCTTTACAGGCTGCTGACAAACTTGCAGAAAGCTTCCCCCACATTCTGAATATTTGGATTCATTATTTCTTACAAAAGAAAAAAAATTAATATTTTTCTTCAACTCCTAACAAGGTGAGAAAATCTCTTATGTTTATTCACCTTAAATTGTTACATACATTTTAAATCTGAAGGTGCATTGATAGCAAAAATTCATTTAACTAAATTTCAGATGACATGAATGGCACTTAAAGCAATCAGGTTCCAAAAGCGCTCACAACCACAAAGTCTGACACTGGAAGAGCAGCATTTAACAGAATCCCTAGCTGAACCAAAAGTGCCATTCTTTGCACAGATGTCTCTTGAACCAGTATACAAATGATATGCACTGACTGCTTTAACCTCTTTCTTTTCTATGATAAATTAGAGAATTGAGAAAATTACCATGCTCGTTACCAGCACCAGGAAAAGGGTGTCTGATATTCCTCCTTTATGACAAAATAGTAACTGCTGCTTCCTGGAGTGAGTGAAAAGCAAAGGGAGATGTAATGAGACTAGCCAGGATGTGATTCTGCTTTTACACTTCGTTTACAAGTCTCACCACAGTTGCTTCCCTGGTAAGCTGTTTATTCATAAATGGTACAATTAGCAGTTCCCCAAGACTCCCATCATCTCTGTGAGAAAGCAAGCCTCTACTGGAATCCCGCTTCCGAAGTTCACATCTATCAATTTGGATCCCTGCCCCCTCCCCCCCGCAACGATTAGGTTGACTACAAACTGACTAGGATGATTAACTCTCTGGAGTTATTTCTCTTTGCTTCTCTGAAAAAACCCCAAGGGACTGAAGGTGAGGTGTTGGACTCACGATTGACATACCTATCTATCATTTACTTATCAGCTGTTCCATATGTATGATGGACAGATCACAATACACACACAGTTAACCAGAACAAGTAACACAGGTAAGTTCTAAAAGGGTTTCATGTACCATTTTAGCCTACTTCTGGAGGCAACAGTACGTGTTCGAGAAAATAACATCAACTCTATGACATGGGAGCAACGCACAAAACCATTTAAGGTAAATGCTACTTAAAATATTTTAAGAGCAACCCACTGCACTGTAAAAACCACTCACAGTCTTGAATGATAATTCATGTTGTAAATATCTCAAAGGATGATACAAGAAAATGACTAATTCTAGCGGAAGACCCAGAGATTAATTTTAATCAGTTTAATCAATTTATTCACAGTAAGTGTTTTACATACAGTGGCTCATTTTGACCTGAGTGAAGGCTAACAAATAAACAAACAAAAAGGCAATTTTCCATTAAATCTCACCTCATCCGCCAAACATACCAGGCTAGTGAACTCTCTTCTCCCCGTATTTGTTATATCCATTATCTTCTATTACACTTTTTGAAAATTCAGCTAGCAGCATCTCCCAAAACCCACTTCTCACCTGCAGTGAGCCAATGTGCCTACACTAACCACATTCTCCCAAGGCCAGGGGGGAGAAGCAAAGGGATAATATTGCATCTAACTAACTTTTTAGTTCACACATTACATTGAACCCAATTCCTGAAGGCCTCATACAGATAACTCCTTTTAAAAGAAGCAAATGTACCACATGAAAATGCCATACTTGCACTCCCCAAACCCTGCCTCAAACAAACTTTAAAAGTCTTAGCATCTCACAAAGAAACGATGCTAAACAACAGTCCAGAAAGAAACTTCCATTTATTAATTAATTCTTCAACACTGTCAGTGAAAAATAAAACAGCATTAACAACATCTTTTAGAGCCACTATCATAGCCTTTTGTTGGTGTTCAATATTATAGAATATGCTACATAGAGTTCAATATTATATCAGAAACATGTGCCAGCACTTCACCACCCCCTGCCTCCAAGTAATTCAAGCAAGTGGTTGCCAGGGTGTTAACCACATATTCTCCTCAGAGCAATTATGTTCAGCCACTGGGTGGTTTTCACTTTTTTCCCACATATTTTTTTTTTTTTCAATTCCGCACCTACTCCAAAGTCCTGAAATAAGTTTAAAGTTACAAATGTATGCTTTGTGTATCTCTGTCCATTAGACCTGCTGCCAACAGTTAAACAAATATGAAAGAGTAACCTTTTCCAGCGCTTTATCCTACTCTTAAATCACCTTGGCTCTCCCTTCCTTAAATCTGGATAAAGGGAAGAAGCATCTTTTCAGGTACAGTATAGTGCTAATCAAATTCATGCTATTTTGTTCAAGAGCTTTATATTCAGATACAATTGCAGTTTCTACCTCCACCTATTCTTTTTAGTAAGTGCTGTTCACCTTGAAGACATCTCTTGATCTCAGCTATACCTTCTGAACAAAGTTCAAGAAGAGTTCACAGTTGGGGCACCCTGTTCTACTTTAAATACGAAGTTTCCAATGTATGAAAGTTACGGGGTTTTAGTAATATGTTTTATTCCCACAAAACAAGGTTACTTCTCCCCACCTCTGGAAGTTTCCATTTCCAAAAAAAGAAAAGTTCTGTAAAGCCTAAAGACCAATTCCAACATTTTAGTCTGGATGACTGTTTTGCTATGTAATATAAAATATTCTACTGTTTCCTAAAATTGCCAGAAATGTCATTCTGAACCTTATCATCATCTCTCACAAGGCATTCTCTATGTGAGAATGCAAAGGACTGCAAAACCTTTTCCCAGCAGACTTTACTGCTTATATGAACCTAGCATACCTGAACTACATAACTAAGGCTATACAGGCTCTGAACACTAACTCTGCTCTCAGATTTCAATATACCCAAGTACAGTTCACTTAAAACTCTGCACCTAGACTTACATCTCTTCAAAGTCCGTTTTCATGTACGGACAACATACCAACCAGCAGACATTTGCGCGAGCTCTTGTTCACCAAAGCAAATTTATATCATAAATATTTGAAAACATTTCTCCCCATTACCTAGGCTGAGAGTTCTCCTCATACATCCGCTCTTTCCCTTCCTTGAAAAGGCTGATGGTCTGCTTGGTTTTCTTCATCAAGTTCTCCATGAACACGCGGAAATACTCATTTTCTCCTAGGGTTTCCATCTTCCCCTCATAGCGCGACAGGATGGTTCGTAGGTGCTGGTAGGTATCAGGTAGCAGATCTAGGATATAGGGTGGGCTGTTCTTCAATGCCAGTTTTGGGTTCTGACACAAACGCACCACCTACGGTTAATGAAGAAAATACCATTTTGAAAACTTAAAAATAGCAAGTAGCAATCAGTTACTTAAATACAATTCAGTGTTACTTACAAACACAATACACTGAAACATTCACTTTCAACAAACCACATTTGTTGCTCAAGTCCAGATAGGGAGCCCACCTACCGTAAAAAAACATGCCAGTTTATGGACTGAAGTGCATGTAGGCTGACAAAAAACTCCCAACATACATATGATTATATTTCATGAGGCTGCGTTTCACCCCAAGTGCATTTTCAAAAACAAAAGTCAAGAAAATTCAACATGGTGTTTGTAAATGGCAAGGATGTAACAACTTACCACATATGTGTCTAGTACTTGCTGCCACATTTCAGACTCTGAACATGCCATAAGCAAAGCAGAACTTTACCTGTCTAGCCGCCCCGATTTTGGCTACAAAAGTGACTTGTCACACCAACTCATGTATTCAGGACAAATATGCCCACAGAGGAAGTTCTACTGCTACAGATATCACTGATGCCAGCAAGTGTTCCCCAGCTGAAAGTGTTTTGAAGGCAACAGTGCTAGAAGGATCTCCCTTTCTTCCTCGAATACACACAAGGACTAAGAAGAACAAAAGCTTTTATGGATAATGATGACCATCAAGAAAGAATGAACGCAAACAATTCTGTGCAAGAATGAGAAATAAGCTGTAGCACAATAGATATGGTAAGAGAAGTCTGGGTAAAGTTTAGCTTGAGAGAACTTGTGTCCCCAGTTATGCATCAACTTTGCTTCTAACTTCTGTTAGATGAATGTCATTGCAAAATTAGATTCTTCACAGTAATTTCTATGGGTTGTTTTGGGTTTTGGGTTTTTTTTGTTGTTGTTTTTTTTTTTTTTTTTGGGGGGGGGGGGGTGTCTTTGTTTTTTAACACCACCACATCTACAGTGATACTAGTAATTAGATTAAAGGGTTATTAGATTACCTAGACCTGTCTTCTACTTGGCATACAACTAAGCATCTCATTTTTCTTCCTTCTAAGTCACATGTTCTCTATTTGTTTTTTTTTAGCAGTGAGATCACATACTCTCAAAGTTAAGAGCTTGAATCTATCAACCCAAATTTTTGCCATCTAAGTGAATCATCAATAAGATAACTGTAGACACTTACTTTTGCTTTATGTAGTTAAGGCACAAATAACAAGTAGAATATTCCTGTTCAGAACTCACAACCAATACAACTGTTATACCTGTACATAAACAAATCAGGATGCAAGCGGAACTTAATATAGGTCTTTAACACAGAGAAACGTAGAGCTTGCGTGCCAAAAACTCATGATAATAAGTTTATGTGATAGGGGAGGATAAAGTAAGCCACTTCACCATCTACCATAGCCAAAATTTTCCATTATCTAGACTGAGAGATTGATATGGAGAGATAACAGCAAAGTAGCAATTTGAAAAATTAGTGGTGCACTTTCTGTTACAAAAAGGGTTGAAACTCTGGAGTTGGAAGGACAGTATCAGATGCAGTTTACAAGCTACAAACCAGCAGCTGGTATAGTCTTACTGCTGTCTTGCTGGCTAACAGCTTCTAGCTTCTGTGATTTACAATCAAACTTGGGAAGAAGGCTGGTACAAAATGTAGACACAGTCTCCTAAAGCTCTTCAGCACAGTGAATGTTATCTGACCGCTTAATACCAAGCAGGTGAATGAGGTCTAAACCAACGACACCGCCAGGTACAAGGGCGTTACAGGTACCAAACAATGCAGCACTGCAGAATGCAAACCTTAGGGGAGGTGGTTGGAAAAGGTAAAAGAACAATCTAACATCCTTTTGCAGTACATAATTTCCACAAAATCTTGTGAAACCTTCAAGGGGAATTGACTAGTTCCCCACAATGCATACTTAAATACCTACTTCCCTTAAACACTTAAATGCTGATGGTAAACAAAGTAATTTATTCTGAAACAGTGCTTTAGCATTTAACTTTGCCATTCAGAGTATATGCAAAAAGCAACCTTGTTAAGTGACATCTCCAATTATATCTGACTTCAGTAGCACCTCTAATAAGAGCTGATTGAGAAAAATCTCAATTTTAGTGAAGAGAAAGGCACCCAGAGTATCAAAACTCAAACACAAAAATCTGACTGCCATGAAAAGAATTACATGCCTAAAAAAGCCTCTGCAAGAACACTTGGAAAAAAACTACCAAAAGTTTCCTTCCATTTTGAAGAAGCTGCCAAGGATTAGGAGGTCTACATAAGGAGATGCATGGTCAGACAACTGACTTATCCAATTGGTTCTGATGCCTCAACTGCTGCTTCCTTGGAGCCTGTGAACATTGTACAATGAACCACATCAATGAACTAAATCAACACATTTGTCCCCTGAATAAAACTAGTTTCACTATGCAGCATGAATAGGTTCTAAATATGCTCTTCAGACACAGCTGAATTGTGCTATGGATAGCAAAATCTCTTCTTCAACAGAAATTGTTTATTACACAGCAGGTTTTAAACCTTAATAAAAACACAGTCAGCTCTTATGAGGAAGCCACATTAAGGAAGCATACAAGTCAGAGTATGCAATTCCTTCAGTCATCTGTAATAGAAAACAGTTTGGCTGTTACCCCTTGAAAATATCCAGCTGTAGAAGCAGCAGACCCACTGCGTTTCAGTCATGTAACAAACTTCAATATCAATCACAAAAATTTCCCCAAAGCGGAAGCAAGTTCTGCAAACCACTCGTTCTCATAGCCTCTATAAAACATTTCCCAACAAGTGACTCGCAAAGATACCACGAACAGTTAACAGAAAGGCCAAAACTGCTACAATTTTATTATCAAATAAGCATCTTTATTCACCAAGTATACCAAAATTAGCCAAGATAAGCATTTAAACAAAGCTGCATAACTAGGAACTGCCGCCTCTTGAGCAAACTTGGTCGTTTTGTAACACTGCAGCAACACCACCAGTTGCATTTTGCTTGTTTCTCTACGCGTGCACTTACAGCACTGTGACAATGTCAGAAGGAATGTTCCCAGCCCTGGGAACTTCAGCCACCCCTCAGCAAGCTACCCTGCCTTCCACAAGGACCAGCAACGTGGAAGGAAATTGAGCAAAAACCAGCAAATATTTTCGATTAGGTGTGATGGCAACAAACACCAGCAACCCATGTTTTTAAACTACCATCCAAGTTTGCCTGGCTTATGCTTTGTTCTCTCAGGAACAAGCCTTTTACAGAGACATTTCTGGGTTTTTAGAAATACCAATAAAGCATTCCAAGCTTCGCACAAAGATTCTAAGAGGTTGGCCTGTGAAGAACCCTAAAATTGACTTCACTGATTTTCATTTTCCAAACTCAAGAGGAGAAAATAATCAAAAAACAGATTCTTTCTTCAAAACTGAGGGAGGGAAACTGTTATCTACTCATTTGAGGGGGGGGGGGGAAATCTCATAGAGATTTTCTAGGCCTGGAACTGAGTCTTCCCCCTCAAGATTCAGCAGCTTGCCTTGACTGATCTCTGGATTTAAAATACTGCTCTTCGGTGCTGCTTCATTAGACTTGCACAAATAAAGGAACTGGGTAACTAGTGTAGGAAAGCAGTGACACTATATACAGAGCGCTGTCACAGCAAAACGTATAGATAAGCCGAGAAACACAGCCAAGAACCGTAAGCTTTTTTAAATACTGCAGTCTGGTTACGTAGTTGGATTAGGTACATGTTAGCAGAAGCAAGGAAGAAGCGTTCAGGAAAAATGCGATACCTGCGCAAACGCACTCCTTCAGCGATACGCAGTATTCCTTAGGAAGAGCGGAAAGTGCTGCTTAAGAGCGCCTACAGACCTATAGGAATCGTGGCCCCTCCAGGCAGACTCACCAGCTGCCACGCTAGCAGGCTGTTTCCTCCCACACACCCTGAATCCCCCCCCTCATCCCATCCTCCTGGTTCAATACTTTCCCCATTTTGCTCACCCCCAGCCCTACCCGCGGACAAGCCAGCGCCAGCCTGTGCGCTGCAGCCCTTTTCTTGCTCTGGCAGAAAGTCCCCAGCGCAGACACCACCTACCTGCTTGCCTCAGACGGGGGACAGTGTCAGCTCCAGGCCTGACCAGCCCCCAGGTGCTACTGTGCCAGATAAACAGTTTTCCCCTTCCAGCTCCGACCTCTTCCGTGCAGTTCTGAAAAGCCATAGTTCCTTCCTTCAAGAGCTAAATAGCTACCTTCTTTACGGAAATCACATCTCCTTTCATCTTAAGCCAACAGCGAAAGAAAACCTACTCAAACTTCTCCTATCTCCTGCCGAATTCATATTTGGCCTCTCTTCTACTTACAATGGAGGTGACCTACAGTGACATTTCTCTCCATCAGTTTTAGAAAATGAATGGCATCAGTATGCTGCTCAGAGAAGCTTCATCTCAAAGCTTGACTTCCTCCTCCGCGTCTTACTACAGGTACTCTACCATTCCTCTGCTACATCCCTTACACCTCGTTCCAAGCGGTTGTGACTACACCACCTGTTCTTCAAATCCCATCCACAGCGTGAACTCAAATGGTCTGCATTATCTGCTGCCCAGATCACATTTGCAAGAACTGATTTGTAATCTCATCCTTTTGTGTAAAAAATAGAAACTGTTTTCACGAGTCAATACCTCTTATGCTTTCTTGTACTAAAGACTGCTTTATTTGCTAAAGACAGCGATAAGGTGAGAGAACATGATAAAAACAAATTAACAGCAGTTCCTCCCACTTGAACCACTCCATACACTTTACCAGGTTCAAAACACTGCAAGGAAATGACTATGCTGCTTACTGTGCTGTTCATCACTGCAAGCTTGCAGGCTCACAAGACATCTGACAACACGTTCAGCTTCCAAAGACACATTTAACCTCTACTCCGTAGATAAATGCATAAATGTCACCAAATTCAGCTTAAGGTGAACATCCTGCTGCAGCGATGAAAAGGGCTACTTTACGTCCATACTATATGTGACCACACGCAACTGCAGGAGGCACGGTTATCACTTGCAAAAATCAGAATTTCAAGCGAAAGAATCTGAAAGACAGGAACACGTCAGGCAGCTGATTGAGAACATTATAGGGAAAATATTTGGACAAGAATCAACCTGCATAGGAAATTCAGTCACATCTAAAACCAGAGATGCATGAATGCTTTGACAACACCAGCTAATTATGCAGACTAACAAATCAGGTCGTGAATGTACTGTAAGCACACAGATACAGCACACGTTTCTGAATGGCAAACACGTCATCTATTGAACACGCACACAAGTGGTGTGGTTTTTTTTTTTATTTGCACCTGTAATTTCATTTACTTGGCCCAGAAAAGCAACCCATTTTCAACACCTTCCATTCATTTAGCCCTTCTTGCCACTAGTTTCACGAGCGCTGTGTTTGCCTGGCAATTTGCTACACTACTAAAAAGATTTTTAATTCAGATGTGTTCTCGTAAGTGTGCATAAATACAACTAAAGTCTAAATGAAATCTGAAGGGCTTTTCACAGCCAAATCTCTCCTCCTGTACAAATCAGACTGAATAACTAACTCCTTAAGATTTTAAACATTAAGCCTACACCTAAGAGCTTTCAGGGGCTGCCTACGAGCAAAACTGTGAAGTCAGTGCACATTTAAAAGAGGCTACTTTAACTTGTGACAAATAAAATAGTAGCATTGGCGCTTCTGTCGGTGGTATCAGGGTGGAGAGGGTATACAGACAGACTGACCATGCAGATATGAAGCTGTGAAAGTATTCCCCCCACAAAAAAAAACATCCCACTGCAATTCAAAATGCCAAGGTAATCAAAGTTTTTTTTCAGGCCAGCCTTCTCTGAACAAACCAGGTTATGAGGTCAAACCCAGGTTGATGTTCACATCTATATCACATGCACAAGAATGAAGATGCACATTCTTGCAAGTTAAACTTATTTCTAAGAGGATCACATTTCCGTGCTCAAACTACCTTTCCCACATTAGCACTTAGGCTTGCCCTCAATGTTTGTAAGAGCCACTGGCACTTCTCAAAAGACTTTTTTCTTTATCCCAATCTCTCTCTGTAGAAGGTGATCAAAGCTCATCACAAGCACAGCAAGACACAACTATAAACCGCGTCTTTTGTTGAGCCAGCCAACACAAAGTAATTCCTTGGCATGAACATAATTTAATGTGTCTTTAAAAAAGTCATCTGCTCTGCCTGCTTTAGCATTTACTGCAGGAGATTCAGATACTGCATGCATAAACAATGCAGGGAAAAGAGAAGGAAAAGTTGAAATGCATAAGCCTGCAGGGTAATTGGATGAGGTATGCCCATCAGCCCTGCTTGCTCCGCTCCCAGAGGGGAAGAAGGAGGCGAGGTGACACTCCCCAAGGACTGCAGGCAACTTTGGCAATGCTCTTGCTCCGCACTTATTCTAGGGCCCTGAACCTAGCACTATAAAATGCACTGCGCATTTTAGACTCCGATGTGTCAAGCCTAGCCTCGATTCTCAGAGCTGAACAGCAGTACCATCAGAAGATCAATCCAAATCCCAGGAAGAGCGTTAGAAGATTTTTATTTTATGCCCACGACTGGATGCCTATGCTCGCTTACGGAGTCATTCTATAAATAATGCTAGTATCCGCTAACACCCACTAACCAGGATTTCTTAAAACAATGGATTTACCACCTAGCCAGGCTAGCAAATCGATTGTGGTACCCCATCACACCGCCAGGCCACAGGCGGTGGTGTCCTGCCCCCGGCAGGAGCCATTTCCTGGTCTTAGCGACCCCGGAGCGTGGTGCACGGGGCTGGAAAATGGCTTTTTCAATTCCCGCACCACGGGGTTTTTGTTGTTTACCATGGCCTTTCCTACTCCTTATCTTTGTGTCACCACGTGCACTTATTGCAGAGGGTTTTATTCAGACCTGTACGAGGCTCCCTGTTTGAAGAAGCAGCTTTGGGCTGAGCTCAGTAACACGTCCCTGTTCATTCAGAAAAGGGTAAGCTGGACGGCCAGGAAGCAGATGCTCAGCCTCACCACCCAGCACCCACACGCCAGGCTCTACCCAGGCCAAGGCTCACCTGCAGCCAAGCAAATCCTGGATCCCTCCCTCGAGCAGTAGCGAGCAGGTAGGACCTACTGCTGGCACCCCCCCCCCGGGGGCACCTGCAGCTCCCCCCACGGCCCC
>VZTL01055238.1:27576-61072 GCA_013400535.1 Scopus umbretta | reverse complement strand
CCGCCCCGCCCTTCCCCGGGCCCGCTGCGCGGCAGGCCGCGCCGCTTTCGGAGGCTGCAAGGCGCGGCCGGGCTCCCTCTTCTTCGGCTGCCGCAAAGCCCCCTTCGCAGGGGTGGAGAAGGGACGGGCTAGGAGCGCCGTGGTGCGGTTGGGGGGCACCCGGCTGCTGTCGGTGTCTCTGAGGCGCCTCGCTCTGCAAAAGCAGGGGAAGGAATAGCCCTCTGGAGCCGCTATCCCCGTTACCTGCGGCCCAGCTCCAGCAGGTCCCCGGGGGCGGGAGAATGCGTGGACCTGGGTGAGGGTGCGAGCAGACAGAAGAACAGGGAGAGAAAAAGAGACCAGGGAGTCGGTCGGTCTTTCGCCAGAGCTGACAACGCTAAACGTTCAGAAATTATGACATGGGCTCGAAAGGAAATTCAGTTCTCTTTCTTCACTGCCTTCAGATCCTCTTTTCAGCCCACCTTCCCAGGCAGAGGAACGCTTCCTTTAAAAAATAAACCAGCTGAGGCTGAGGAGAGCACAGCGTCAGTCTCACAGCACAGGCTTCAAGGAGGAAGGGAGACAAAACAAAACAGCAAGTGCTGCAGCTTGGCCAGCCTTGCCTTGGGGAGCGGGAGCGCCCAGAGCCTGGGCTCCGGCCTGCAGCTTGGACAGCACAGCCTCAGCCTCTGGGCAGCGGGGGTCCGCACGGGAGATGAGCCCCACGACAGAGCTCACCCCTTTGCTTGCCCTGTGGCACCCATGCACCTGCTCTCACACGGGAGCCGGGACCCCTGGGGTGCCAGGTGTGCAAAGCCGCAGCGCGTGGAAAAGCCACCGCCCTGGTACACCATCTGCCGCAGGAGGGATGTGCCGAGCTCTGCCGCTCAGCTTCTGCCGGCCCCGGGCACGGCCACAGGGCTCTGTGTTCAGGCTGCGGTGCTGCCAACAGGGAGGCTGTGCATGCCATCCCTCTCGGCCCATCCCTGTCCTGGCTGCGCACGTACATCGCACGTCAGCCTGCCTGTGTCACAGCAGAGCTCTGTGCTGCCCCACGCCACCACAGCGCCAGCGCTGCTTTCTTCCACGAGCCTCTGCCCGGGACCAGGGCTGTCTCTTGGCCGATGGCTCGTGATGAGCTCCTGCAGAGCACGCGGCTTGCTGAGCTGCGGCATCAGATGAGCGGGACAGCGGGAAGCAGCAAGCAGCACTAGATATAGCAAGGGAGCCCTGCATGGGTTGGGTATAAAACTCTCTGTCTTGATTTTACTGCCCTTGGTAAAGCTTGGTAAATATTTTCTGGGACAGGCAACTCCTTGTCTGGCTTTAATTACCTGGGCAAATTTTCCTAAGGATTATATTGACCTCAAATATGTCAACATTTATTGAGGCCGTGTTCCTGAGGCTTTTCCCATTAGATGCTAATGGATTCTGGCTAATAGTCAAGCTGGGTTGACCACTGGAGGGTGCCCTGGCCAGCTCCGGGATACCACAAGTACCTGGGGAGAGGGCTGGGGAGGGTTACACCAGCTTTGTGGAGCCAAATATAAAAAATCACCATGGCCCCAATCCAAAGAGATCAGGGAGCATGCTTGAGCAACTGCGCTGCTAACTATCTGCTTCTCTGGGCGTGATTCACTCCAAGTCGCGGCTGTATTTACGTGTGAGACTTCAAGCAAAGGTTGCTTTCTCTTGGGACTGTTTCCTCCCTGCGGGAAAGAGGAGCCCAACATCCCTCCGCAGGGCTTCCATTTGCTTCTGTCCCTTGGGCCCCTGCTGGGGCCGGGGCCGTGATCAGCACAGCAGGGATCAGCACCGGCAGGGACACAGGGTGAGGTTGGAGGAGCTGGCAGGGCGTCCCCGGGTTGCCCGGCTAGCAGATGGCCCTGCTGCCTCCCCACGCACGAGCTCCCTGCTCCCAGTACCTGCCTGGCGCCTGCTGCCCTGCCCAGGCAACGAGGTCTGCGTCCTACTGAAGAACTGGAGCGCGCCCAGGAATCACCGGCTCGCTCCCAGGTATTTGGGGTTAATCGTGTCCTGAGCAGAAACAACAGTTTAAAAAATCCTCTCCCTTCCTTCCTCTCCTATTTTATAAAGATCCAAATCCAGCCTTGGTCCCCAGGGCAAAACTCGCAGCACTGAGGGTACCCTGGCAGGGAGAGCCAGGGCAGGAATGGAGGAAGACTCCAGGCTCATTCCAGACTGTGACCTGGGAGAGCTGCCCTCCCCGCTATGTCCCCACTTCCCCACAGCTCAGCTGAACCCGTGCTGGGGCTGCTCTGGTACTGCTGCTCGGGGATGTGAGTGGGACAAGGGCCAGCATAGCTGACCAGAGCTGCGTCCCACAGTCCTGCAGTCAAAGATGACCAGCTCAGCGCCGGGGAGCGAGGCTGGCTCCTGATCACCCCGGCGCTGCGCTGGGCGCAGGGTATGTTTGATCCGTGCCTCTGTCACCGGAACGAGATGCTCAGCTGCGGCAAAGCAGAGGCGGGTTTTGGGCCAGATAGCAACCTGCTTTCTTTGCAGATAGTTGCTACAACAGCAGAGATTAGCTTGAAGGCAGCTGCTGCATCTTGAGGGACTGAGGACTGTGCTAGCAGCCAGGACAGTTGCTGGCAGGACAGCCATCCTGGTGGAGGCACAGCAGCTCCACATCTCTGGGTCTTGCTTCCTGGGGAAGGAAAGGCCTTTTCCTCTATGTGCTGGGGAGGCCCACTGCCTCCCCTTTCTCCCGCAAAAGTCAAGTTCGTGATCACCAGTCGCTGAGAGGGAGCACTGGTATCATTTTGCAGGAGGATGCCTCTGAAGAGCAAAGGGAAAGGGAGAAAAGGAGTGAAGCAGCAGCAGAAGAGAAACATAGCAGGTGAGTCTGGGGTCTTGTCTCCCTCCAGCCAGCAGGAATGTGCCTCTCCTGCCCTTCCCCTGCTGCTTCCCAATCCCAGTGAGGGCAGGCATCGTGGGGGCTGCTGGAAGTGGGAGCTGGGAGCACCAAGGTGAAGGATTGCAGTGGGGCCCCATGGCATAGCCTGGCTGCAGGTCCCGCATCTCCCCTGGCCCTGCTCACCCTGCGCCAGGGCAGCAGCACAGTTACACCTGATGAGGTACAGGAGACAGGGTGGCCCAGCGCCCTTCCCGAAGCACCCTGCATCGTCACACTGCACCCTCCAGCCTGGCAGGATCCAGGGGGGGAGGTCAAAGAGAGCAGCTCTGCCAGGCCCCAGCCTCTCCTACGTGCGGCTGAAAGTGACAGCATGCACCAGGCTGGAAGAGCGTCTGGGGTGGGGTTTTGGAAGGGGTCCCCAAGCCTCTGTGCACCGTGGCTGCTGCCCCATCTTCATGGCAAAATCCCAGCCCCCAGTCACAAATGAGAGTGTATCTCTCCAGGGCAGCCACTTAAGTAAAACCAGCTACACCTTGACTCTGTGTCTGACAGGTTTTTGCCAAAATACTGCTCTGGTGCCGGTGTTTCAGCTGGAGATGTGTCCCAGCCAAGATTTCCTGGGGTGAACATCCCAAGGCAGGCTTCCCCTGGGCCATTTGACAGACCCTGGTGTCCCTGGGCCAAGCCCCTTTAAAGAGCTGCTCTTGACTCTGTCCCTTCCTTCTTCCCTCTGGCTGCAGAAAGCCAAGCTGAAGAGAAGTACAGAAAAGCGGCACTGGAGGCTGACAAGCCAAAAGAGCACCTCGGTAAGGTCGGGAGGAGCCAGGGCCTGGGGCAAGCAAGGGATGTCCACTGCCCCGCACGTACCTCTTACGTACCAGCCCTTCCCGACAGCAAGTCATGCCAGAGGATGGCACATGGCCTCCCTTGCATGGGGGCATCAGCCCCAGGGACTGCCCGGGCTGTCCCAAGAGTCCCCGGTGTACAGCGCAGCAGCTGCTTACAGAGGCCAGCAATGCTGCAGGGACGGCAGAGAAAAAGAGGAGCAACGCGGAAAGCGGATGGGGAGTGGTAGGAATGCTACGGTGGGGCATCCCCCCTGGAAATGCTTTCCCAGCATGGCGCTGGGATGAAATGAAAGGGAGGTTTCTTTCTATGAATCGTAGAACTGTTTAGGTTGGGAAAGACCTCTAAGATCAAGTCCAGCTGTTAACCCATCACTGCCCAGTCCACCACTAAACCATGCCCCTAAGCACCACATCTACGTGCCTCCAGTAAATAGCTCCAGGGATGGTGACTCCAGGGATGGTGACTCAACCACTATCCTGGGCAGCCTGTTCCACTGCTTGACAACCCTTTTGGTGAAGAAATTTTTCCTAATACCCAATCTAAACCTCCCCTGGTGCAACTTGAGGCCGTTTCCTCTCATTCTATCACTTGTTACTTGGGAGAAGAAACCGACCCGCACCTCACTGCAACCTCCTTTCAGGTAGTTGTAGGGAGTGATAAGGTCTCCCCTCAGCCTCCTCTTCTTCAAGCTAAACAATTTCAGTTCCCTCTGCTGCTCCTCATAAGACTTGTGTTCCAGACCCTTCACCAGCTTCGTTGCCCTTTGGACACACTCCAGCACCTCGATGTCTTTTTTGTAGTGAGGGGCCCAAAACTGCACACTGTTCAGCCTCACCGGTGCCAAGTACAGAGGGACAATCACTTCCCTACTCCTGCTGGCCACACTATTTCTGATACAATGAGATTCATTCTGGTTCAGGCAGGGCTTGGGGCCAGGCATGGGCTGGGGAGGTATCCACATCCCCCTGGCTTTGGGAGCAGAGAAAGGCTAGGAATAACTCACTGCTGGGCCAAGGTACAGAGGAGGTACTGGGGCAGGGAATAGCCACCCAGTGTGGTTTGGATGGTGCCCCCTGACTGCCCGTGCTCAGGTCAGGGTCACGGTATGGGTCACTTGTCAGGAAGCACGTTGTCCCCATGGCAGTCCTGTGTGTCTTTGGCTCAGTTCCCTGGAGGGACATGACCTGGCAAGCAAAAGCTGACAATGAAGTGCTCAAGCGGAGACTGTGGGACCTGCAGAAGGCACTGGAGCAGGCGCAGGAAGACAAGAGAGACATTCATGAAGGTGAGGGCAGGGCTGGGAGTGGGCAGTGGGACAGATGCAGGAACCCCACAAATTGGTGCTGCTGGGGGAGGCCCCCCCAAGCTTACCGCAACTCCACCTGGCCGTGTCCGCTCGGCCCCAAACCACCCTGCTGTTGGCGAGCCCTGCTCCCTCCCATGCTGTCAGCATGCAAAGGCTCTGGACATGGACTTGTTGCATCCCGGATACCTGTACTCAGCACAGGCAGAGGAGACCACAGAGGCAGAGACTTCCCTGCCTGCAAAAGTCATTGCCTTGCCATTTCCGTTAGTGCTCAAGAAGGGGCTGAGTTTAGCAGAGGTAAAACCTCAGCCAGAGGTTTGCGGTCTTTGCCACATGCAAAACTCCGTGCTCATTTTCACTCTCCCACGCTCAATAGAGAGGCAAAACTTTCCCTCCAGGGCTCCCTCCTGCCCCCCGCCCCCGGCATTGTCACAGCCCTGCCAGGCAGGGAGAGAGTGCGTGCTCCTGCTGCGTCACCCCGCAAGGGGAGCCCTCAGGTCAGGCCTTGCTGGAGCCCCTGCCTGGTCACAGGTGCTGGGAGCTGAGCACAAGGACCACCTGCTTGTCCCTCTTACCGTCACGACGTTTGTTCCCTTCTCCCCTCCCCGGCTCCCCCAGAAATGACCCGGCAATACCAGCAGCTGCAGAAGCAGACAGCAGCCCAGAGCCAGCGCTTGGAGGCGAAGGTGAAGAGCCTACAGGAGCAGCTCGGTACGGCCCGGTGGCATGCCTGTCCCTTGCCGTGGCATGCCTGTCCCTCCAGTGGGTGGGGACGGGGTTCACTCCAGGGCAGCAAAGTGCACTTGGGGGAAGCGAGGGGAGATGGCAGTCATTCACCCTGTGCTGTCAGCACGGCAGCAGCTGAAGGCAAAGCCTGACCCGCTGCATCCCCAGCCTTGGGAGATGCTGACTGCAAAGGGATGCTGTGATCCCACCCCTGTTCCAGAGCCCTACGCCACCCTGGGCATGAGGGGGATTGGGCAGGGGCTGTGCCCCACACTGCCCGTACTCTCCCATGCACTGGTCACGCACTGCCATGCTCCTGTGCCTGGGTGCTCAGTGTCCCCTGCCTCTGTCCCCACACCCCACAGCCACTAAGCTCCAGGAGAGCCAGCAGACCCAGGAGACTGCCACCCAGGAACTAGCAGAGAGGGACAGGACCATTGCCCAGCTGCAGGACAGGCTCAATGCCATGGAGAGGGAGTACGAGAAGATCCTCCATGTGAGTGGGGACGTGGCTGTGGGTGGCTTCCCCTGGCAGCGTGGTTCCCCCCTCCTCACCATCCTCTTTCCCACCAGGGTAGCCTGGACCTTGTGCTGGCCAAGATGGCAGAGGCCAGCCAGCACTGGGAAGAGGTAGGAACAACCATCGCCATGGAGCACAAGGAGCACCTACAAGAGTTCGGCCTCAACCCTCTGGAGATATAGTGCCCTAGGGACCCCCGGGACAGAACAGGCTCTCGGCCCCTACCGCCCTATCAGCACATTTGGAAAGCTTCCTACATCTACTGCCCAACACCCTAGCTGCCCCGGGCTAGGCAAGAGAAGATGGGTCCTGTCTGGCCCTGGGATGCACTGCTAAGTCATAGTCCTGTCCATAACATTACCCACATGAAAAGTAGCGTGGACTCGTCCTTTAATCACACCCCAAATGGGTGACACAGGAACAGTGCTGTGATGGGGGGGCAAACACTCACTGCCCACAGATTCACAGGGAGGATGAGAGGAGGAGCCCAAGAGAGATGTCCATGCAGGTACAGACCTGAGCCAACAGGCTGAGAGGTGGCAGGGTTCCTCCAGCACCCCGTCGGCCTCCACTGCTCCCTTTTGCCTTCACACAGCGGCCTGAAGGCCAGCCCTGGTCTGAGCCAAGCCTCAGGCTCCCCAGTCCCCTGGGTCATGGCGTGGACGGCAGTGCCTCAGCTCTCCTGGATGCTCCCAGAGCCTGGAGCTGGGCAAGGGCTTCAGTGCAAAGTCCCTAGATACCCCTGGAGGCAGCTGGGCAGGCAAAGACACAAGTCTGTCTTCAGGTTATAAGAAGCCACCGCCATGGTTAAAAGTTCGGAGCCAGCCTCGGTCAGTGGAGATGAGTCTCTGGGAGGTGCGATGCTGTGAGCCCCATCACGGACATGGAAACACAGCAGCCGTGTGAGCAGCCGTGCTGAGCAGCAGCGTGCTTTCTGGAGAGCTGCGGGAGGGGGGCACCGATGGGCCGGACATGGTCTGGGTTGCGGTGCTGTGTGGGGGAGCCTGGCCAGAGGCAGGGTGGGCCCGGGCCACTAGAACGCCTGCTTCAGCCTCCTCTGCTCCTCCTGGCACGGGCTCTGCAGGGACACAGTGGGGGCATTGTGGGCAGCACACTCCACCGTTGCCCCATGGGCAGGTTGGGGGGGGGGGGGGGTGTGTGTGTCTTTCTGCCTGGCCCCTGTGGCCAGGGGACCACGCAGCCCCCTCCTGCCAGCATCACAGGTGCCAGGGAAATATTAGGACGGGCAGGGCAGAAGGGTGCCAGGACTCAGAGCAGCGCCAGGTTGTAAGCAGCACTGCCACCAGGGCCTGGCAAGAAGGGTTACCTGCGTGATCCCTATACTGTTGGCAGCAGGCACCAGCCAGGAGCCAGGTCCCTTTGGTCCCACCTCAACGTGACAGAGTCCAGGGGAGCCACTGGGAGAGGGCAGGGAGGGCATGTGGGAGCTTGATGCAGGGTCACTGTCCTCAAAGAACAGCAGAGGGGACAGCCCAATCTGGAAGAGCAGAAGAGGGATAGCCATACAGCTCCTGCCACTCCATGGCAAGCCAGCTCTCCTAGAGAGGACCTCACTGTGCAGGCCTGGGGGGAAAGACACCCATCCCAGCACCCAGCCTTGCAGCATCCCAGGACTCCCCAGCCAGGGTGGGACCACACTGAGTCCCCCAAACCTACCGACTGGTAGAACTCATCGCTGGCAGGATCAATGACCAGCAGCGTCACCTGGTCATCACGGGCACAGATCCTGAGCACTGTCTGCTGATGGTTCAGCCCCTCGATGCTCTCACCATTCACAGCCAGGAGACGGTCACCTTCCTTCATCCCTGCCTGCTCGGCTGGCAGCCCCGCATCCACTTCCCACAGGAACTGGCCTGCCACATTGGGACAGAGGGAGGGCGGGGAGATGCTCACTGAAGCATTCAGCCAGGGGGGAGCTGGCACTGCTGACCTCCAAGTGCAGGTGAGGACAGGGTCCTGCTGTGGGCACAGGGCTTGCAGCTATTCCCAACCCTCAGACATGCCTTCCTCAAGTACAGACTGCCCCCCTCAGCCCCCTCACCTGTGGCCCCTGAGCTGCAGTCATCCTCTTTGAGCAGAAATCCATAGCCAGACGGACCCTTCACCATGTGCAGCTCCCGGACCTTGAAGGGGAGCCAGGAGGTGTCCGCCACAGCGGACGTGATCCGCAGGCCCCGCAGGCGGTAAAACTCCTCCACGGCACTGGATGCCACAAGCAGTGTCACCTTGCTGCCGCTCTGCTTAAGCTGGATGGGAAACGCAGGGCGCTCAGTGACGTTGCCGGCCCTGGTCCCCCACCCACCTGCGCCGGGAGCACGCACCTTTCGGGCAAGCTGCGCGTGCGAGTAGCTCCTCACACTGGCCCCGTTCAGCTCCAAGAGCCAGGAGCCTGGTGGCACCCCTGCTCTCTCTGCTGGTCCGTCCTGCCGCACCGACAGCTGGAAGGTGCCCTTCACACCTGCAGGGGGAAGAGGCAGTCTGGGGCGAGCAGGGCTCTGCATCAGGGAGGCTCATGGCACCGGCATCCCCCTGACCACTTTACCTTCCGGACCTGACACACTGAAGCCAAAGCCACTTTTGTCCCGCTTGATGTGGCAGAGGCGTGGGCGGATGTCAGCTGGTAGCATCTGGGACAGGTCCCTGCCCAGGGCTTTGGCTGCTTTGTAGGAGCCGCCGTCCAGCACTGCCAGCAGGACCTGGTTCCCACTGGCCTTGATCTTCTGCACCACCTGGAAGGACCCAGGCTGTGAACCCCAGGCAGGGCGCCCCTCCAACCACAGCCGGTGGGATCAGGGTCCCAGGGGGTAGTAGGGTCCTACACCCCTTGTGCCCCCAGCTGGGTAGGACCTGGGCATTCCCACAGCCCCGGGGTGCTTTCTCAGCTTACCCTCTGGTGGTCCATGTGATCCACGAAGTGGCCATTGACCTGGAGGAGACGGTCCCCATCCTGCAGCCCCCTGCGCTGGGCCAGCCCCCCAAGCTCGACCTGCCGGATGACATGGCCCCAGCAGCCCAGCTCCTTGTGGAGGCAGAAGCCGAAGGTCTCCTCACTGCCCTTGCTCAGGAGGTAGAAACGGGGCTCCCCCAGACTCTCGCCATCTGCGTGGGGGCACAGCCCATGAGCAGGGCCCTGCAGGGACCCTCACACAGGTTCTCTACCCCATCCTGGGCTGGGATCTCCCTATGCCCGCTGTCTTACATGTTTGCCTCCCCACAGCTCCTCAGCATGAGAGAGCCCAGGACCCCAGTGACGGCCAGCTGCCAGAACCCCGTGCTGACACAGGGATGCCCTAGGGAGATGAGGGTATTTACCCGTGTCCTCAGCCAGTGACAAGGCAGGGTTGTCGATCCCATCTTTGGGGTTAAATTCAAATTTTCTGAAATGATAAAGGGCAGGAGAGGCTATGTTAGAGCAGCAGCATGGCCTTCGCCCCGCCTCCCCAGCCCTTCCTTGAGGCGCCCTGTTCCTCCCAGAAAGGGCCAGCCGGGGCCGCAGCTCCAGTGCTTCCTCTTCCTTGGGGAAAGCCAGGAGGCGATGTCCCTCTCAGACTCTCCCCCACATCTCTCCTGAGCTAACAACTCAGGGAAGACCTCCCTGGGGCAGGCAGCTGCTCTTGGCAGCTGTGACCCCCCC
Organism: Scopus umbretta; assembly: GCA_013400535.1. Taxonomy (NCBI): domain Eukaryota; kingdom Metazoa; phylum Chordata; class Aves; order Pelecaniformes; family Scopidae; genus Scopus; species Scopus umbretta. The sequence continues at coordinate 51,156 of VZTL01055238.1, read as the reverse complement.
ACCACCCCAGCTGAGGATGTGCCCCAGCACAGCCCAGTTGTGGGGTCATGAGCCCCAGGAAGCCCCTGGCCGGGGGAGCTCAGCACTTACATGATGGGCTTCTTGTCACCCTCGAGTCCTGCAGAGGGAGAGGAGAGGTCAGTGCAGGAGACGGCGGGCTGGGAGCAGGCCCCATGCTTTCCAGCACTTAGGGCTTGTCCATTCGCAGGCGGAGCATGCCATGCCAGGTGAGGTGGATTTGCCGAGTCCATGCAGCCCCTCTGCCCTCTGGCTATAGCCTGTGTCTGGGCACAGCTCAGCCCTTGGCCCTGCCACCAGTGTCCTCTTGCATTTCAAAGCAGTGGAACACCTGCTGCTTGGGTCCAACGGGCATCTGCTGCCCAGCCCACGGGGATCCTGCAGCACTGGGGGCAACTTAGGGCCAGGTGGCGGTATGCAGACGGTTAGTCCTGGGGGTTTACAGGGCTTTTGAGTGAGGGGCGAGAAGGGTCACCAGGGCCCTAGAGAGCTCGCTGAAGCCAGGAGATGGAGACAGAAGCCTTCCCCTGCACACCTCCCTGTAAGACCCTTCCCCACCTCTTCCAGCACAAGGATCCCCAAACCCAAAGAGAGGGGATTCCTGCCAAGTGTCCCCACAATGTCCATCTGCATTTTCCTGGATGCTTCTACCTCCTTTCCAAAACCTGCCTGCGCTCTGACACTACCTTGCTCTGTGAAGAAGCAGGACCTGGAGATGTGCATGTGGGGAAGGGTCTCTGCAGGATGAAGTCCCACTGCCCCAGCACATACCTTTTGTTTGCTTCATGGCTGCAGTGAATGCGAGAGAGAGCAAGGTACAGGGTGAAGTGGCAGGGAAGCCGGTGTCCCCGCCTCTTCCAAGACGCCCCAGGTTTAATGGTTAAACAGCCCCAAAGTCTTCCCTGCCCTCCCAGCCCTGGGGCGCTGCCAGCCCTCACCCAGCTGGGAGCAGGGACCAGCACCCTAGGACACCCAGCTTGGGAACAGATCCTGGTGTCCCAGCTTCCAGCTGTCCCCCCAGGACAGCCCACGGTGGGGAAGCCCAGCTGGTTTGGCATGGGCTGGAGCAGAATTGAGCTGCCCCATCCTAGCCCTGTGAGATGGGAAAGGGCCAGAGCCCACCATTCCAACTGCTGGAGGGACGGCTGCACCAGCACATCCGCATTCCTGCCCCAGGAAGGGCCCAGAGAGGAGATCAAGTCTTGGCACCAGTGTGTTTCAGTGGAAACAAAGCAGTGCACTTTAATGCCACCAAAGGTTTCACAAGCATGCCTGAGCCCTGCCCCTCTGCCACTGCTGTGGCTCAGGCTGGGCCAGCAGTGGCTGGGGTGCAGGGGCTGGGTCTCTACACACCCAGAGGCACAAGTCCCATTTGTTCCTGGCCGGGTCTCCGTACAGTTCTCCCGCACTTCAGCCTTGCCCGCAGGTGAAGGCTGAGCCCCACATACCCAGCACCTTTGACAGCCTTGGTAGCACCAACCACCAGGCACCTCCATGCAGATAAGGGCGCAGGAGATGTGCTGCTGGGGCATGCTCCAGCGTTTCCTCCCCAGCAGCAGTGCTCCTTCCCGGGCCAGGCGGATGGACAGCAGGTTAGAGGGTCCCGTGCTGCAGTTTCCCCAGCATCTTCTTGACCTCACTCTCAACTCGTAGGAACTTGGCTTTCCTCCAGGGGTTGGCAGTCTGTCTCCGGCTGCTTTCCAGGTCCTGCAGGATGAGGGCAAGGTGCTGCCGAACCCGCTCACGGTCCCAGAAAGGCAGGTTCCTCTGCACCACATTCAGGATGTTGGACCAGTAGTCGGAGACATCAGTGCCTGCTGTAAGGAAGACCAGCGCCCTTACGCCGTCCCGGTCCGTGCGCAGGCTGTGAAGTGCCCGCTTGCCGTCCTCACTAATGTCATTGAAGTACAGACTGTGGGTTGAGAGAAAAGGAACAGGAGACACTGTGAGGGCTGGGGGCAGGACGCAGAGGCAGAGAGGAACTCCCCACTCAGCACCACGAGGAGGGACACTGGGTCGGAGGCAGTGTCCGGGAAGAGACGGGGCAGAGTGAACTCACTGCACTTTGTCCAGCGTCGCGTGCTTTTTGGCCACCTCCACCACACGCAGGGCAGCTGTGTCTGTCAGGGAGTTGTAGCCTAGGTTGAGCTCCTGGAGGTGCTGGTTCTTGGCCAGGTGCTGAGCAATGATTTCGGTGCCCCGGTCCCCCAGTGCAGTGTGCAGCAGGGACAAATGGGTCAGTGAGCGGTTGCCTGCCAGCGCCTCAGCCAGGTATTGTGCTCCCTGCTCACCCACGGGGTTATTTGCCAGCCTGTGGACACGGGAGCTCAGGGCAATGCCAAGGCTGGGCAGGGGGCCCAGGGCCAGGCCACATGGTAGGCAGCAGAGAGGGTTTCAGGCAAGGACAGAGGCAGTACTCACCGCAGGTTGCTCACCACACACTTGTCATGCAGGAGCAGGTCACGGATTTCCTTGCAGGCGTCAGAGTCCAGGCTGTTGAGCTGCAGACTGATGCAGAGTGAGACGTGGGGGTGGCAGGACAGAAATGGCTGTTACCTGCGGGGCTGGCAACCCTGTTCTCTCCATTTTCGCTGGCCCTCCCCATCATCATCCTACCTGGGCTCCCCAGACAAGGCCACACAAGGCTTCCTCTCCAAAGGGGAGCACACTGAAACCACAGCAACGCTTGGGTAGCATCAGCCAGCAGAGCCAGTGCCAGCAGAAGCAAGGGAGGGGAAAGGGGTGTAGGGTCCGCAGAGAGTGGGTGAAGGTCTGAGGAGGGATCAGGACCCCACCAAGACTTCCTGAGCATCTGAGGCACAGAAGTGCTGCACAGCCCTGCTGCACAGCCACGTCCATCTCTGCTGAGCACGGGTCGCCACCCCCTGGGCGACGGGAAGACTGCAGTTCCACAAATGGACTGGAATGGAACCCATCCCTTTGCACAGCCCAGACTCTCACCCTTGGGCTGCGTATCTCCTGCCCAGAGTTAGTAGCAGCAGAGCTAGCTACATGGAGATGCTGGGTGGCTCTGGGGGGCCAAGCAGTGGGAAGGATCTGGGTCTGCCAGGGGAGCTGGCAGCCCAGCCTGTGGTACCAGATGCAGAGAGCTGCCCAGAGAGGCCTATGGGGGGGTGTGTTGGGACTGCAAATCCCAGCATGCAGTGTCCCAGCACGGCTGCTCACGGAGTGTTGCATGTTGGACGCTGTAGTCCCCAGGTCTGCACTGAGGATAAACAAGAGCATGCACGCCCTTCCCTGCCTTTGCCATACTCAGGCTGCTAGTGTAACCCTGTGATGGGCAGAGGCGAGGAAGAGCCCAATTTTTGAGCACTGCCCAAGGGCAGAAGAAGGTGGTACTCACTGGAGAGCTTTGCATCGCAGCAGGACAGGGAAGAGGATCCTCAAGCTGCTCGTGTCAAGGTTGCAGGAGGTCAGGTTCAGCTCCTCCACCTCGTGGCAAGTGGTGCCCATGACAGATGCCAGGACAGAGCACTTGAGAGGGGTCATCTTGACGGAGGAGAGGTTGACAGTTCGGAGGGAGCGGATGGCCTCAGCTGTGAAGCGCTCATTCTGAAACTCATGCAGGAAGAAGAGATAGTCCATCAGCTCGGAAGGAGGCAGCCCCTTGCGGCTGTTCCTTATGACCGTCTTCTTCATGGCCTTGGCAATCTCAAATGCTGCCAGGTTCTTGATGGAGCAGCCCAGCTGCTCCAGGATGGCACGGTTACGGCGGGACAGTATACCACCCATGAAGATGGGGAAGAGCTCAAAGACCTCATCATCAGGGGCCTCATCAGGGTGGCGCATGGGACCCTCCACGCCCAGGATGCTGGAATTGATCTGGTCTAAGACATCATCGTTGTAGTAGTCCTCCTCTTTGAATAGCTCCTCTGCCATGGTGTGGGCAATAGCATCCCGGTCCTTACCACTCAGCCGGGAGAAGTAGCGAGGGAAGATTTTGAGCAGGTTGAAGAGCACTGGCAGAAAGCGCAAGGGCAGCACCTTGGAGATGATACTCAGAACGACAGCAACATCTTCACTCACCTTCCCAATGACCTCTGAGAGCTCCTTCCCCACTCTCTGTGCCAGGGTCTTTTTCTCACCCAGCACTACATACAGGGCTGCCAGGTACTCCTGCATAGCAGGGATGGTGAAGACAAAGGTGTGCTCTTTGCCTGGCTGCACACACGGGGTGAGGAAGAAGCGGAACACGTCACTGCGGAAGACCTCCAGGAGGTTGAGCTCACTTTCAGTCTTCATCTCCACCTCAAAGCACTGCTGCAGGTCATCCTCCGAGAAGCAGGTCTTGCGGGACATCACCCCTTCGTAGGCCAGCTTGCCCACCATCTTGGCCACGTACTTCATCATGGAGATGTTGGTGGGGTCAGTGCTGTCCAGCACCTCCCCGCTGAAGTTGAGCCTCAGGAAGCTGGTGTAGATACCAGTCAGGGTCTGGCTGGGAGGCACCGTCCTGGTGAAGTAGAGGAAATGCAGCGTGGTGCACACCAGCCAGCAGTAAGAGGGCAAGAAGCAGGCAGCAGCTATTTGGTTGTGGCGCTCCAAGTTCCTTGACAACATCTCCACCAAGTTTTCCTGCTCACCTGAGCTGCTACCTGCACTGTCCATTCCACTGCAGCCAGGCTGGCTGAGACGCATCTGGAAGTACAGCTTCTGCAGGTTGGTGTCAGAGAAGCCACAGATCTCAGCGTAGCGGCCCACATACTTGCCAGGGATCCGGCGCACCACCGACGGGCGTGTGGTGACGATTATGCTGGCCTGGAAGCAGAGGGCTGGGTGAGTTTGGATGTGGTCCCTCTGTGGCTTTGACCTAAGCTCAGCAGGGTCCCAAGTGCTTAACCCACGTATAGGTGCACAAGGATCACACCACCCAGGGGGTAGGGCTCAAGAAGCAGCTGCCCAAAGGGCATTGGTTCAAATCTGGCCCAGGCAGAGGGGACAGAAGAACTTTCTCCATCCCCTACTAGACGTATATCGAGCCTGCAAGACCACAGCCCAGCAGACTGCCGCCTTTGCCTTACCAGGCCTCCCCAAAGATCCCACAGAGACAAGCCAGTAACAGTGACATAAGGCCACCTTGGTGAGTCCCTCCAGGAATGGAGGCTGCCTGTTCGCTCACAGCCAAGCTGGACTACAAGCAATTGGCACGTGACCATGCCAGCCATACCCCAGGGCTCAGCCCCAGCCTTTATCCAGCATGAGGGAGCTAGAGGGAGACACTGACCTCTGGCAGGAGGTATTTTCTCAGCAGGTTGACCACAATGGCAGAGGGAGGGACAGGCTCATTGGGGTCACAGCACAGCTCCGTGCCAGCCAGCCGGAAGTCCAAGTTGAGGTGCTCCAGGCCATTGAGGATGAAAAGCACTTTGAGGTTGGAAGCACCCAGCATCGGCACCACCTCCCGGAGGTGCTGGTACTTCTTGGTTATGAGGCGCTGCAGGGAGATGGGGGCATGACTATGGGACAGATCCTCACAGGAGAAAGGGATGACCAGCTCAAAGCGGGGTAGGCGACCATGGCACCAGTCCACCACCATCTTCTTGATGAGGGTGCTCTTCCCTGTGCCCACTGTACCATACAGCACCACGTTCTTCACCTGCCGCCCACAGGCATCCACATCAAAAAGGTTCTGGAGGCTGATAACCTGGCTGCAGTGCTGCTGGAGCTGGTTCTGGATCGTTAGGTCAGGTGAGGGCTTCAGGATCTCCTCCAGGGAGCTCTCCCGGATCACTGGGTCCACATGGACTGCGTCCAGTGAGAAGGAAGGGCCAAACTGCCTCTCTTCATTGGGCTGGTGGCTGAACCATGCAGACAGGCTCTTCTGGTGTTTCTTGATGGCATCTGGAAAAAGAAGGGTACTTGACAAGACAAGGGCTTCTCACCGGCAGGGGACTGGAGAAGTTGCCTGCTCCAAGCCACTGCAGCGAGGTGGCTGCAGACAGAACGACAAAATCCAGTTCTTACTAATCCTTACACTGTCCAGGACAGCAGCTTCCCCCAACCTGCTGTGTAGGACCCTCCATCCTCTTCAGCACAGTGCTGCAAGCTTACCAGAAGAGGCCACGTTCCTCAGCTGGGACGGGCTGTGGCGAGAGGAGCCAGGCTGGACAGCGTGCCCCTGCGACCCTCCCTGGTAGCGAACGCAGCCCCTGCAAGAGGAGGGAGAGCGTCAGGAGGAGTACAGGGGCCAGCAGTTCAAAGCCCTGCCTGGGGCAGGGCAGGCAGATCGCAAGCGCTGAGTAGAGGCAGCTCGCGCCTTCCTGCATCAAGGGCGAGCGCAGGGCCAGGGCAAGGGCACGGCTGGGAGCTGAAGGCAGGCCAGCAAGCCATGTGCTGTACAGCCCCAGAAAACCCACAGCGAGGCAGAGAAGTTGGGCTAAATTCAGAGCAGGCAGGGAGTTGGGTCTGGATTGTTTTCTAGGTGGAGGCAAAGCAGCGTCTCCGCCCACGGAGTCTCGATGGTCCCAAGGCAGCCAGCTCAGCCACCCAGGTGCCATGGCAAACAGCCACAGAGCAGAATGGCCCCAGCTGTGTGGCACTGTACCTGGGGAGGGAGATGCTGCTTGTGTGAAGGATCTTCCTGAGGAAGTTGCCGCCCGCAGCACCTGGAGGGTGGAAGAAGATGGCACACGGTCAGGCATGGCCTTCTCCAGCCCAGCAGAGCTAACACCACAGAGCTCACTGGCTTCATGTCCTGCCGGGGTGACCCACAGACTGCACAGGCTCCACTGTGCAGCTGGGGAGGGATGTCCCCCAGGGACAGGGCTTCCCTGGGGGCAGGACAGATTCAGGATCACAGTCCCACAGGCACAGAGCCCAGCTCACCTGGCACCGAAGCAGCACACAGATACACACTCCGGGTCCCCCTGTTCCCTGGCAGGGATCGACGCAGCTGCCTCCAGCTGCCCCAGGGCAGGCAGCTCTGGCATTGCATGGCCCACGACATCCTCTGCCTGAAAGAGAGGGGACAGCCCATGAGGCAGGCTGGGTGCCTGGACCTGCTGGTTCCCTGCCCCAGCCCAGCTTTGCAGCCTGAGGCTGTACCTACTCCCACCCCAGCCCAGGGATGCCTGGATCAGGCAAATCTGCTCCCACATCTGACCCCACAAACCCACCAGATGTAGGGAGCAGCGGTGGGCCAGCCAGCAGGGTGGCTGGAGCAGAGCTGAGCTGGCAGAAGCACGTCCCACCTCAGACCCCGCACCCAGCACCCTTCACAGGGCATCGCCGGGTGGTTGCAGCCAAGAGGGCTGCAAAGCAGGGCCCCGAGGAGGCACTCACCCTGCCAGGCAAGCCTGCCTGCCCCCCCGAACCCACCCCCACCCCCCAGAGCCTCTGCTGGGACCAGCCACCTAGTTCACTGGGGGCACAAGGGGCAGAGGACGATCTGCTAGCAGCCAGCAGTCAGTAGCCTAGACTCAGCTGTAACAGTGCAGCTATAACAACTATCACAGAGAACAAAAGTGCTGGGGAGAGGACAGGCTTCCTCCTCCCAGGCTTGAAGACTTGACATTTTAGGGTTTTATATTAGAACAAACCAACCACCCTCCCCAAACTGCCATGAAATCCTGTAAAACCAGGAGCTGGGGCTGGGAGGGAGAGAGGAGACAGCCACAGAGCGGCTGTGGAAAGGTAGAAAATAAAGGTGATCCCATACCCACATGCATGGTGGCTTCCCCCAGTCCAGCGTTAGCGTGCCCCGGGGCTGCCCCGTGGTGGCTGGCCCTGCTGAGCAGTGCTGTGCCCGAGGGGCAGCCCTTGCCGTGCCCTTGGCAGCCACTGAGCCCTCCTGCAGGGCCTGCCAGGCGAGGCAGCTGCAGCACACAGGGATGCTGAGCGCAGCCTCCTCCCGTTTAAAGCAGCCAGGGAGGCTGCAGCCAGCAGTAGCCGGGGGAAAAGGCTGGCAGGGGCTGCAGGGGCTCAGCTGGTCCCTTGGGGATGCACTGGGTCCAGCCCGGCACAGAGTGATTTTTCCCAGGCAAAGGGATGATCTCCAGAGGTGGATGAGGGACTCAGCATCTCCGGGGTGCTGGGACAGCTGTCCTGGATGGGCCCGGCTCTGCAGGGCAGAGCAGGATGGGGTCAGGTCAGCAGCTTTTGCTCCCCAGGGATGTGGTGCAGCAGCAGCCTGCTCAGCCTTACATGCCCCGATACGGTCCAGTCCGGCAGAACTGGCTGTGCTGGCACTGACTCAGGCTCCCGCCCCAGCTTGGCTGGGTGATCCTTCAGGAACACCGGTTGCATTCACAGCCCCCAACACCCTGAGAAACTGAGGCACTGGGTGTGGGGGTGTAAGAAAACCCCAGCAGACAGGAAGGGACAGCATGCAAACCTCTCTGCATTTGGCCTCCCCCCAGGAGAGGATGAGCAGGGTGACGGCTCGCTCACGCCTTCCACAGCCAGGGCTTTTTGCAGTCCCTCACCGTGTTATCCAAATGGAGAAACTGAGGCATGTGGGCGAAGGTAGTGGAGCTGACCTTGAACCTGGGTGTCCTCGTCTCCAGGCCTTTGCAGCAAGCGACAGCCGATGAGTCCCTTGCCCAGCTCCCAGCACCCTCTGCCGCCCAGGGCTGCCGCCGCGCCGAGGGCCCCACGCCGCCCGTCTGCTGCAGTCCCCCTTCAGGGACCCCTGGTGCACGCCTCGCCCACGCACCCTCGCTCCCCAGTTACCGAGGTTTCCCGCCTCCCTGCTTCTGTCCTGCTTCTGCGCCTGGGTGGCGGAGGCCCTAGCGGTGCGGGGACCTAAAGCCCAGGGCAACGGGTGAGGCGGGCGCTGAGCAAGGCAAGAGCGACGGCCGCCCCGAAAGCGGCGGGATTACTTCCAGCAGGACTTCTTGCCAGGGAGGCCGAGCCCAACGGCTCCCTGTGCTCGTGCTGCCAGGCGCTGAGCCCGTGGGGCCCGTGGAGGAGAGCCCGGTGCTGCTCAGCCGCTTCCTTCCATTCCTGTCCTAGGCAGAGGCTTCTCTCTGGAGGCGGCTGTTTTGTAGCTGTAACTTCCTGCAATGCTGTCCTGTCCCGTCCTGCCCCGCGCACAGCGCCCGCCAGCTCCGGCGAGCTGGGCGAGAAGAGCGGCCACGACCCCGCTGCGGGGAGGCAGCAGAGGCGCCGTCAGGCACAATGGCAGGGAAAAACACCTGTACCCCCAAACGCAGGGGGGTGCGCAGTCGGTGGTGGTGGGGGGGGTGGTCCTGGGGTCTTACCAGCACTGCTGCAAAGGGAGGCTTCCTCGGACGCATCTGGTGGCTCTGCATCCTCAGCTGGTGCCCGGCTGTGCAACAGGAGCCCGCAAGGACAAGTCCTGCTCTGGAGTGAAATCCCCCCATGCTCAGCTGCCGCTGCCTCACGCAGAGTGCGTTGCAGGGAGCGGGACAACAGCAGCCACCCAGGGAAAGGAGCCTGGAGAAAGCTGTGCTGGCAGGGCAGCCCAGCACTGCCTGGTTTTGCCTGGCTGTGTAACACATGTGCACAGATACGCACACGCGCGCAGACGTACGTACCCACCTTCTCACTGCTCGCAGATCTGCTCTGGCAACCAAGTAAGGCAGTGCTGAGACCAGAGCCAGCAGCGTCTGCAGGGCTGCGTGCACGCTGCTCGACCCCCGGGTGCCGTCCTGGGACGCGCCAGCCCACACCAGCCTGCCACAGGCAGTGCTGAGCCAGGGGCCCTGGGGCCAAGGGTTCCCAGCCGGGTAACCCCGGAGGCTACGCTCACACCCCAAAGGCCTGCACAGAGCCCGCATGGATACGCGCAGCACTGCACACCTTCGCGCTCCTCCCCAGCGGCGCAGGCAGCCACCTGCCTACGTGCGGCCCCCCCGGGGCCCACCTCCGCACCCCGACACAGGGACGCCCGTTGGTGTAACCAGGCACACGCATCTCCCCTTGCGTGCGTGCCCTCTGGCTGCTCAGGAGGGGAGGCATCCAGGCAGTACGCTATAAATATAAGTTTTATTGATGTGTGAAATCCAACAAGTACAGCTGGCACCTCAGAAAGACGGAAATAAGCCGCAACATTTCTGCCCGCTCGACAGCTCCTGGGGCCCTCCGGACACTGGTGAACGCCAGCAGCAAGCTGGGACCTAGGCACCCTGTCCCTGCGGGGCACTTACCTGCAAGTGCGGCACAGCCCGGAGAGCCAGCAGGGCCCTGCCAGCAGCCCCGTGCTCCCCCCAGAGCCCGGGGGCTCACCTCTACCCTGCCTGGTTCCTGCCAGGCTGCAGCTGTGGGCAGTGGTGCCCTGGCCCTGTGTCACAGCCTCCCCTGAGCAAGGCAGAAGGACCCGGGCGAACGCCAGCCACACGCAGCTTACCACAGCAGAGCTACAGCTGTGCGAGCAGACTCCCTTGGCCTTTGAGCTGTTATCTGCATCTTATCTTGGCAATCTGTCCCAGGAAAAAAGCAGCTCACATCCAGTCACGTGGGAGCACGGGTTTCAACAGCTGCACCTCTCTGCGTGGTCCATCCCTGCCCCGTACCACGTGTACAGCCCACTGCACAAGCTCCTCTGCACATGTGGACAAGACGAAGGCTGAAGAACCACAGGGTCCAGCGTGGCAAGGATGCATGAAGATATCCCAGGCAGCCACAGGCTTCCTGTGGCACCAGGAGCTCCCGTGGCAGAGGGACAAGACAAATGGTGTCCACGCACCATGAGAATGAAACACTGTTTTATTGCCTGATTTGAGAGGGGTGAAACCCTGGGAGAAGCCCCATCCCCTCCCTGTGCTAGCCCAGTCTCCCCTCCAGCAAACCCTAGCACCAGCCGGGTGATGATGCATTTGCTCTTCTCGTGCGCGTGACAAAGGTGGCCTGGACATGCGTGGAGGTGAGAGGCCATACCCCTGCCTGCTTGCCTGCCTGCATTCACAGCACGCATAGAGGAGAGACAGTACCTGATATAACCATGCCTGTGGGCTGAAGGAGCCAGGCTAAGGGGCTGAAGCAGTTTTAGATGGGTTGAGATTCAACTGGTGCTCCCAGGGAGCTGCAGCCACGGCCTGAACCGCATCCTCATCCATTCAAAGTGCATTGCAAGGGAAGGCAGGGGACAGGAGGGGAGAGGAGGTGCGGAGGAAGAAGCCTGCTTTCCTCCATCACACCCCTCATGATTATCCAGACGCGTTCCCTGGTGGGATTCCTGTAGCCAGAAGCACCCACGGCCCTGCTCCCCTGCTCTGATAAAGTGCATCCTCGCTGCTGCGTGCCAGCCCACCGCGTGGGTGCCACCCACCCACTCAGGACAAGGCAAAGACCCACTCTGGGCACCTCTGGCCCCACATCACAAAGTGACCAGTGTTATTGCCAAGGGGTCCTGCCACAGCCCAGCTTGGTGCCTATCTTGCCCTGAAGAGACCGTTCCAGAGAGATGCCTGCTAGACAGCGGGCTGGAGCGGCCCAGCCTTGCTCCACTAAGGGACCCACAGAGCAGGTGGTTGCACCACATCCCAGGGCAGAGACGACCTCTTTCGCCCCGCTCCTGCAGGACAGGGGGCCACCTGGGCAGCGGAGGGGCAATAAACTCCGAGTGCTCAGCCCAGCCATGCCAACCTGCAGGGCTCAGTGCCAACGTGCTCAGTCCTTTTGCATTTCTCTGTGCCTTCCACTGGCTATGGGAAGGGGCAATGGATGGCCCTGTTCTGGCACCTCGGCTCACTTCGCTCCTTGGGCACCACCGAGGGTGCCTTTGCCTGGGGACAGGGTCTGCCAGACCCAGGCCCTCTGTGCCATGGGGTGCCCAGATCCCTCACTCATCGCGGCCCCTTCATACCAGCACTTTCACTCACCGGCCCCACTGGGAGTGCTGGTGCCCTTCTCCGGGGCACCTCAGGCCTCCCGCTGCCCTGGCCCTGGGGACAAGGGGCACCTGCCCCATAACCCCCGCTTCCCAGCACCCTTGCCCAGCTTGGGGACACAGCCACCCTCCATCTCCAGAGCTCGCCCCGGTCCTCTGCCCTGCAGTGGCCGCGTACCTGGTCAGCTGGGACTCTGCAACCTCACGGGCACAGGAGGCCCGGGCTGTGCTAAACTGTCCTGGAGATCCTGGGGGTGCTGCCAAGGGCCCAGCCCCAGACAGGCTGGTCTGAGCAGCCACCTGTGGGGAGGTACCTGCCCTGGTAGCCTCCCGCCATCCGCACCGAGCTTGGGCAGCCTGTCCCATGGGGTCTCTCTGTAAGCAGCAGGGGCTGGCCAGCAAAGACTTCTGTTGCAGCATCCCCATGGATGGGGCACACGGGCAGTGGCAGTCATGGGTGCCTGCTGGTAGCCCCCTCTGCTCCACACGTGGGCTATTGCTAGTCTGTCTCATCCTGGTCCGTCTGGGAGTGGCGGTGGCACTGGCTGCGATGGCACAGGGGGGTCCCAGGAGGTACCGTCTGCTGGGTGCAGGCAGCAGCAGGACACAGTGCTGGGACAGCAGTGCCTCCAGTGAGCAGGAAGCAGGTCCCACCAGGAGAGCCCCTGTTGCCAGGGCACAGGCAGGAGGCAGGAGCTGTGCGAAGCTGGAAGCTGCACCATTGGCACCTCCTGCCAACTTGGTATCCGCCCGGGGGGGGAAAACCCTCGGCCCAGCAGTGCACACCCTGCCCTGGGCAAGGCTTAACTAGTCACAGCCCAGGAGCAGGACAGAAGTGGGGCAATGGTCCCGTCAGCCCCACGGACAGCGAGATGGAGAAGGGTGACAGCCTACGGCTCCACCATCTCCCCGGCTCCCTGTCCATCCATCCACCTGGTGACAGAGTACACATGGGGACTGTTCCCCATTCAATCGTGCCCCTGCAGCTGCAGTTGGAAGCATCCTGCCCAGGCGACTGCAGCCCCCCAGGCTGGTACAGTTCCATTGCAGAGCATGGCAGAGGGCTGCCAGTGAAGGAGAATCCAGGAGCAGAGGGGAATTTTGTGAGGGACAGCGATAAGTCAGACAAGAACCCCTGGGGAAAACCACAATGCTCAGCATGGAAAGGGCATCAGGGTATGTCCTGCTTCCAGACCTTCTGTGCAAGAGACCCCCAGAGCTATGCTGTCCAGGCTGGGGAAACCCGACCTTGCCAAGTGCCCAGCATCAACACTGCCACACGTCTGCCATCTACCTGCAGGCCAGCCAGGCCCTGCTGTGTGGAGCAGTCCCAACACGAGCCCGTAAAAGTGCAGAACAGTCTCAAGGGTTTTGCTGAAATCTGACATTTGCCCTGTAGTCCCCTGCTGCTCAGAGCATGCTGGCAGCAGCATCTCACAGAATGCACTTGAACCAGGGTCCAGCATGCCAGGATGGGGCAGAACTGCCTCCCTCACGTCCACGCTCCCTAAAAAGCAGTAGGTTCCCATGTGCATGGGTGACCACTGCAGCCCTGCGACACCACTGCCAGCACACCCACAGAGACAGGCCCGTGCTACGTGGCTAAGCCGTGTGCTATGCTCCCAGCACAGCAGTGTGTGCAGATGCTCCACCAGCTCTGGTCTCAGGTCTGTTCCTTTGGAGATCCAGCGAAGTACCAAAATACCTTCCCTCTGCAAGGAGTGTGGAGAGGCAGGTTTCTTTGGAGGAGCCACCAGAGACACTTGCCAAACGGGACCTTTTCCTGATACCAGTCACAATGCGCAAAGCCCTTCCCGGTGTCAGGGTTGCCCAACGCAAACAGACCACTCCAAGATCTCACCTGCTTTCCAGTTTGGGCAGGGCTGGGACCCCCTTCTGCACAGTGTTACCCTGGGAGGTTTGCACTGTGATGAGGCCTGGTGTCCCTGGGGCTCGCATCCCTCCCCTTGCACAGATGGTGCTGAGTGAGGCTCGTCCGTCCTGTTCTGCTGAGACAGCCACAGTTGTGCCAGGGGAAGAGGAGTGAGATGGTGCAAGAAAAGGGCTCAGGGCCAGCTCTTCTGCAGTAGAGGCTCCAGTGATGGCACGGCTGTGCCCAACCCTGCTTTTCAGCCGCCTGGCACTGGCAGTGTGTGGGAACCTAAATCCTCCCCACTCCATGCGTCACTTGAAGGGACCAGTCACTTCTCTCGGTGTTGGTTGATTTTATCCTCTTGGCTCAGACCCCAAAGACAACAGAGACTGAACTTGAGACTCCCTAAGGTCCAAGAATACTGTCCCATTCCCACAGACCCTGCCACAGCCCTGGGTTTGAAGATCCTATCTCGGAGGATGGCATCCAAGCAGAAGTCTGAGACAGAGCCCCAAGTCCTTCTTTGCCTGCTGGCTCCCTTTCCCCTTCATGCAGACTGGGAAGCAGCAGGGTTTATAAAAAAAGAAAGAAAGGTGGAGGGGGGGAGAGGAGGATTTATGCAGAAAGAAAGAGGGGATGCAGCAATTTCTGTGGCTATGGCAACAGGAAACACTAAAGCCTTTTGCAACTTTGCCTATTGCATCTTTGGGCTCTTCTTAGCACTGACACACATGCTGGCCGGGGCGAGCAATGGGATTATGTGCTGTGCTGCCGATCCATGCTTTGCAGGTGTCTCTTCCCAACTTCAGCCCCAGGATCAGGCAGCCCCACAGCACTGCTCCCCTCCTGCCCAGAGCAGCGAGCTCCTCTTAGCCTTGCTTGGCAGACCGCCACCTCTGCAGGACTGTCCCTGGTGTCCCAATGTGTTTGGCAGAGAAGGGCAGTGCCGGGCAGGGGCAACAAGAGGGGATCCAAGCTCCGTGGGGTTTGGAAGTCCTGGGGGCGAGGGTGGCACATGCCAGGGCTGTACAAAACTTTAGCAATGAAGAGTATGTGGAAAGGTTAAAACAGTTCCGAGATGTCTCAAAACCCTTCTCGACTGAGCCAGGCCTGGCTGGCACCTACCGACACCTCCACCGCAGTCCATGACCTGCTAGGAGCACTGTGTCCATCTGCAGAACCGTCTCTCACAGCAGGCCAGGCCTGGGAACGGCACCAGTGCCCAACGGCCCCTTTATCTCTCTGACTTGACTTTGTACCTGAGGACCAGGTAAGCCAGGAGCCGCAGGATGATGAAGAAGATGCCCAGGATGAGGAAGTCCAGGTAGAGCTTGGCCTCCTCTACGTCCAGCTCCTGCAGGATCTTGATGGGTTTTTGGAAAGGGCAGAAGTCCTCGAGGCACTCCAGGTCCTCACGCTCCATGGCATAGATGGTGAGAATGACGCCCTCGAAGCCATACCTAGGGCAGAGCACAGCAGGAGAGTCACCGCATGGCCCAGGCAGTCCCATTCTCTCCCCAGCCCATGGGAGCCCAGGGCAGGGAGCTTCTGGCCAGAGCATGGGGTCCCACCTGACATAGGAGACGTAGGAACTCCACTGCAGGTAGGTAGGGATGGTCTTGAAGCTGACAAAGAAGCCCGAGAAGAGCAGGACAGGGATGGCAGTGACGGGTCCCACAAAGGTGGCCACCTGGGGAGCAGAGGGCAATGGGTGTCATGTCCCTGTCCCCAGGTGCACCACCTGTAGCACTCACATGCCTGCCCATGGGCAACACTTCCCTCCACCCCTCCTTGTCATGGGACCCCCTGCAACTCTCCCCCTGTCTCCACATAACAGGCAAAGCCGGGGCCATGTCCGACCTGCAGGGAAGTGGAAGCAGCTCCGATGAGAAGCCCAAGGGACTGGGCCACCAGGGCTGTGGCCGTGGCCAGGGCAGAGAAGAGGAGGAAGCGTGTGGCTTCAGGCGGCTGGCCTGTCATCCAGTACACGATGCTGCAGTACGCGATGGGGCAGATCACCTAGAGAGGGGCAAGCAAAGAGACCGCTATGCTGGATCAATGGCCATCCTCACCCCACAGACCCCCCCTGGGGGAAGGAGGGCCGCAGGGACCCCTCAAAGGCCAGCCCGGGGTATTGGGGTAGCCGGGCAAATGGCTGGGCCAAGGAAGGCATAT
This sequence comes from Scopus umbretta, assembly GCA_013400535.1. Classification (NCBI taxonomy): domain Eukaryota; kingdom Metazoa; phylum Chordata; class Aves; order Pelecaniformes; family Scopidae; genus Scopus; species Scopus umbretta. Next base: position 35,278 of record VZTL01055238.1, on the reverse strand, counting down.
CAGCATCGGGGCCATGCTTTAGTCCAGCTGAAAGCTTACCTGGAAGGGCACATCCGCCATGGTCTTTGCCAGATAATAGGCTTTCAGGCTGTACCAGTAGTTCAAGTGCTCTCGCAGGAATACAGACATCTCCTGTGGGACTGCATGGAAACAAGGAGTTAGCAGCCAGCAGTGCCCTGGCCTGGGCTGCTCCAGCCCTTACTCCCGCCTGCCCCGGTGCGGGCAGATGCGATGCTGCCCTGGCCCAGAGTACCAGGCAGCCTCCCGCCTGTGCCATGAGTGGCTGCTCAAATCTTCACCGGGGAAGAAAAGTCAGTGACCTATGTGGGAACTTCCTGCATGGAAAAGTCAGATTGGCTGGGGATTTTTAGGCAAACATTTTGAGGAAGTGAAAGAGGTGAAGCAGCTGAAAATGCAGCTTTACAGACATTTTCTCAGAAAAAAAAAATAAAATTCCAGCATTCTGCTTTCAGCCAGCAAGTACGTTATACCCAAACATTAAAGGGCAAAACTGCAATATACCCAAACAGAAGTTTCCCCCCCGTCTTCTCTGTTAGAATTTTTTTCCTCTCCTCTCTTATTTCCCCTCTTTTGTCCAACTCATCTGGTTCACCATACACTGCCCCGCAGACACACTCCCACACAACTGGAGCACCCTGTTCTGCCCCAAGGGCTGGGAGCAGCAAATAGGTGTTCAGGGAAGGAGCTCCTTACAGGTGAGGATGGTTGGCATCAGCGCGGCAAACATGAGGAAGAGCATGGAGAAGAAGAGAAAGCCAGTGTTGTTGAAGACTTTGCCCGCATCATTGCCAATGTGCAGGTAGAGCAGCCCGATCAGCACCCCGATGCAAATGTGGGACATGAACCGCAGGTGGGTCAGCACCTGCAGGCAGAGAGGGTACAGGGGCTCAGCAAGGCTCCCATGAGCATCTCGGGGGAGCAGAGGACAGCCTGTCTGCTCCTCAAGGGTGAGCCCCACTCCAGCCCCCATTCAATTCCTGTCTCTGCCTGCCCCCGGTGACTGACAGACCCCATCCCCTCAGCCCTAGCCCAGCCTCCCCTGCTCTCACCGTGTCCCTTAGGATGCAGATAAAGGTTCTCTTGAAGAGGATGCAGAACTGGGTTGAAGTGCTGGTGGCAAACGTGTGGCTCTCGATGTGGTCCACGTCCTGCAAGACCATGGACAAGTCAGGGACATGGGTCAAGTTCACAACATGGGCTCCCTACCAGGACGGTACCCAAATGCTCCCGGGGCACCCCTTGTGAGCACCCCTGGTGGGAACAGACACTGCCAGCCGCAAGCACAGGAGCTGTCGTTCAAGACAGGTGGAGGCCGAACAACTCCATGCTCCACACCGTGTCCAAGGGGCTCTAGGCATCACAGGATATCTGTGCACTGTGGAGCAGGGGGGACTGATGCGTCCCTGGGTGGGCAACCCATTACCTGCCACTCCCCATCGCAGCAGGAGGCTCCTCTCATCCCCACTCACCGTCACACAGTGGGCTGGGCATGACGGATCTGCCTTGTCAGGGCTGCTCTTCTTCTCGGCCATGGTGCACATGCCATTCTGGACAGCACGGAACAGGACGGGGTTGAGGTCCCCATACTCTCCTGAGGCCACCTCAATAACTGTGGAGGAGGACAGGACCCCTGAGAGGCGCTGAGCCAGCCCTTGCCATCACTTTGCTCAGCCTGCCCCGACCACGACCCTGTGGGGCAGCAGGATGGGAGCCCAGCACAACCCCTACCCCACCATGCCACACCACATGACAGCACTGCCCGGCCAGCTTCTAGTGGGAAGGGCACGGACAGCCCTGCTCCCTGGGCAACCTGGGGGAACGATGGGCAGCCCTTAGGGCTTGGGCACTGGGTTTGGACTTTGCTACCCTCTGCTCCCCACCACGGCCCCAGCTGGGGCAGGGGCACTCACTGAAGTCAGCAGGGTTGTGGTATGTGGGACAGTGGAGGCCAAGACCCTTCAGGTAGGGGATGAGGTTGGTCACGATGCCTTTGAAGATGCACTGGCCCTGGCTCAGGATGTACAGCTGAAAGAAAAAGCCAGGATATGGCAGGTACAGAGCAGCCAGGGGCACTGTCACCTGCTCCTACCCAATTCCCTGTCCTAGGGTGACTCAGGGCACCCTTGCCAGACCCCAGCCATCAGGGCTGCGTGCCACACAAGCCCCAGGTCAGATGGCTACAGCCCGTCCCTCCCATGGCCTCTCTCCTGGGTCTTGGGGCCAGAGGGACCCTGCACCCCTGAAGAATCCTGTGTCCTAGCCCAGCCCAAACCTTGTCGAACATCTCAAAGAGCTTGGCGCTGGGCTGGTGGATGGTGCAGATGATGGTGCGCCCACCCTGAGCCAGGGACCGCATCAGGGAAACCACCTGGAAGCAGGAAGCACTGTCCAGACCGCTGTGGCCACGCAGGACGGGGTGAAGGAGAAAGAGACAGCAGAGAGAGAAGGGGAGAGTTGAGAGGGAGAAAAGTACATCCTAAAGATGCCCCCACTTGCCTCCCCTAGTGGGCACCCTCATCCCAGGCCGATGGAGAAGAGCATCCCTTTGCAGCCCCAGCCCTCTTGGAGCCCTGGTGAGCAGAGTCACATCCCACCCTCAGGCCTCACAGTCCTGCTGTGCTACAGAGGGTGCTGGCCACCCCAGTGTCCCCCAGCAGGGGAAGCCCAGCTGGGCAGACGGTGCTGGGGAGCCACGGCCCTGCAGCCTCACCTCGTGGGCTCATCGAAGAACATGACGGGAGGGTTGTTCACCAGCTCCAGGGCGATGGCCAGGCGCTTGCGCTGGCCCCCCGACAGCGAGATGGTGCGGGTGTAAGAGCACTCCAGCAGCCCCAGGGCCGTCAGGATCTCGTTCACCTGTGAGACAGCCTCATTCACCGTAGGCTCCCATGGACCCTCACCTCATCCCTGCCACCTCCCTTCAGACCTCCATTTGCTGGGAGTCCCTCAGCATCCCCTGGGCCCCTCAGAGCCCTCCCTTCCCTACTGTCCCCATCTTGGGGAGAGATGAGGGGCCTGGGCTCACCTTCCTCTGCACTTACCAGCTCCTTCTTCACCTCCTGCTTCTCACTCAGCTTCAGATTAGCAGACACCTGCAAGGCAACGATGGGCAGGGAGACATGACTGTCAGATGTAGGGAATAGAATCGGCTACTTCATAGCCCCATCCCTGCCCAGCCAAGGGCTGGGAGTGGTGGCTGAGGATGAAGGGAGCAAGAACAGCAGGATTTTGTTCCTGTGTCCCAGAGCCCTTGGAAATGCCTGATGTCAGTGTGGGATCAGTGCCCAAGGACAGAGTCCGCAGGATGCCCCACCGAGCCCAGCAGGCTGCCTGGCTCCCGCATCGCTCACCATCATAGCCTCCAGCACGGTGAGGTGTGGCAGGAGCATGTCGTCCTGCATGATGTAGCAGGACATCTTGCGGAAGGTACGCAGGTCCCGTGGCCGGCCATTCACCAGGATCTGGCCCTTCATGCCAGTCTCCCTGCGGGAAAGAGGCATGGGGGGATGTAGCACAGGACCCCCAGCCTTGCACCCCCAGACCCGCTGGCTTCCCAGCAGCCTCACCTGTAGCCAGCCAGGATGTTCATCAGTGTGGACTTCCCAGCACCTGAGGGCCCCATGATCCCAATGAGCTCCCGCTGGCAGAACTTCCCTGACAGGCATTTGAGGAGAGTCTTGTACCCTGGGGGGGAGAGCAGCATGGGTTCGGCTTGCAAAAGCAGCAGCGCTACAGGGACCGTGATGCCATCCCAGCACCTGGGGGACCTCGGGACCTCCATGTATCGTGCCAGGGCTGCGTGTGCTCAGACACTGTCTGCACCAGCACCACCAGGGCTATCGCCACAGCAGCTGTCACTTCCAGCACGATCCCTGACCCTAGTCCTTGGCTGGCCTCACCGGTTTCCAGCACTGAAGAGGCACATGCCCTGTATCACAGCAAAGGCCAGGGAAATCACTGGCTCAGGGCACGTAGCTGCTGAGCAAGATTACCAGGCCGTGACGTCGGTCCTGGGCACGTTGTCAGATCCCAGTCCCTAGGGCCAGCGGAGAGGGGCAGCAAGAAGCAGGGTAGCGTGGGGCAGGCAGAGTCCCCAAGCCCGCTGGATGCCTGGCTGTTGCCTTCATTGGCATTCATGCTGCGATACCTAGCAGCAGCCACTGCTAATCAGACCTGGAATTATCTCTGCTTTAAACGCAGCTGATTAGCATTTTCTGGCAGAAGAAACATGATGTGTTGGGAGTAGGCACAGCCTCAGGCTCTTGGGACCTGTCCCCAAAACACAGCCCCGGCAGGAGAGCAGTGGTATACAGGGTGCTAGGACCATGCCGAAGCACGGACCAGGGCTGAGCATCTGCCTGCTGGAAATATGCCCCCCACGCACCCTATGGCTATGGCGGCAGCTGCTGTTGGGCGAGGGGAACGCGTCCATCCCGTGCCCCCAGGCCGGGACAAGCCTCAGGGCCAGACCAGCTCACAGTCCTAGTACCACACTAGGGGGGGCAGCCCCTCCGGCTGGTCCATCCCCATCACAAGGTCCCAGTTCCTCCTCTGCACCCCTCAGAGTCAGGCGCCCCGCATCCAGGAGCGGGCCCTACTGGCAGCGGGGCAGCGAGGGCTGGGAGGGGAGGGGGCTGTGCAGGATGACAGCAGAGCGATCGTGCCCGGCAGGCGCCCCCCCCCCCCCCCCGGCACATCCCGGCACCACGCACACGGCTCTGGCACCGCGCATGCTGCTCACGTCGGCGCCACTGCAGCTTGCGCAGCGGTTACTTGCGTTCATTGACTGCCAGTAACCTCCTGCTTCAGCAGAGCGGGGCAGCCCAGCCCGATCCTGGGGGCTGCAGCCGAAGGCACCAGGAGCTCCCTGCCAGCTCCTCCACCTGAGCCTGGCCTAGGGGGAGAGAAGACTCCCTTCTACTGCCACCCCGGGATCCCGGCACCCCTCGACATGCTCCTTTCTGGTCCAGCTGCCTGAGCCTTTCTTCCTCCCGCCCTGGAGGGCACTGGCCCACTGGCAAGCAGCCGGTCCTCAAGACTCCTGGGTGCTACAGCACACTTTGCCCTGGGGGATCCATGGTTGTACCATGGCTCCTCCTGGGATGCTTCCCCAGCATCCCAGACAAACAGGCAGACCTCATCCCGGGAGGTGTCGGGGCTGGTCCCACTGTCTTTCAATGCCTTAGTTTCCCTAGCTGCAGAGCCTGGCTGGGGACAGGGTCAGAGGCCTCATCCAGCACTCCTGGCTGGCAGGGCACCCTGCTGAGCCACCCTGAACCTTCGGTCTGCTCACCCCAGGCCCTCGCACATCCCTCCCTGCCTTCAGCTTCTGCAGATCAGCTCCCCCTCCATCTCATGGGGCTGCCTGATTGGCATCCCATTAACTGAGAGAGCTAATTAAAGCAGACTACCACCCACCAGCCACCATCTGCCTCCCCTCTCCCCTCCCTGAGCTCTCGGCCAGAGTCAGACGCAGGAAAGGGGACTGTGGCCTCAGCTGCACAGGGAGCTGCTGGAGAGGAAATCCCCTGCAAATCACACATATTCTCCTTGCTAGGCTCTGAGCTGGGGCACCCCTTGGGTGCATATCACACACAGCCGTCATACTCCAAACAACAGTGCTAGGGAAACTAATCCATCCTGGCTGCCCCCGAACCAGGAAATCTGCCCCATCTCTCCCATGCAGCCCTGGCTAGAGGCTTCCCTGGGATGCGATCTGTTTTCCTCTGGCATTGCACAGCAGAGGTGTGCAGCAACTGCTGCAGGACACGAGCCTGGCCTCCACCCATGGGTGTCCAGCAAGGACAGCCGGCCACAACATGGCTGCAACCAGCACCTGGCACTCAGACAGGCCTGACCACCCAGCCAGCCCCCGCTGCTGCAGGGGGCAGCAGGGTGAGTGGCTCTAGCATCTCCCTCTGTGCCTCCCTGGGTGCAGCCCCACTGCCACTCACTGAGATGCTGGGGACCTGGGTGAGATCAAGGCATAGACAACGGGAGAGGGGTGCAATAGCCCTGAAGGTCCCCTCCCCTGCCCTTCCCCAGCCAGCAGCTCCTACCTCTCTTCCTCCACCAGGAGCCTTCACGCACAGAGTAGGACAAGTCAATGAACTCGATGTTGACCGCTGAGCGCTTCGGGAGGTGGGAAAACCTCTGGGCCTCTGTGATGTGGTTCTCCACCTTCTTCAAGTGGGTGGTGAGGAGCGGAGCATCTGGGGGGCTGGCATGGCACACTGTGTCCTCCAGGGCAATGGAGACACACGCGGGATCCATACCCTTCTCTGCCATCCTGCCGCTCTGTAGAAAATTCAAAGGGATGGACTCAAAGTGGGCCCCTCTCTCAGGGCCAGTGACTGCAGGGGCCAGGGACCAGGCCAAGCAAGTCCTCCCATACCCTTTCCTGATGGCTCCAGGCCTCACTGCCCCACTCTGCCCTGTGATACACTGCCCAGCTATGGTCTGGCACCCACAGCTAGATGGAAGGATGGACCTGGCCAGGGCAACTGAGCCAGCACCGAGGGGCTCATGGTGAGGAGCAGCTGATCAGCTCCACAGCCAGTAATTCATGCACCTCCTGCAGCTGGGTCCAGATCTGGCAGCAAGGCTGGCAGGCTGTTCAGCTCCCCCAGCCCCACTGCTGCTGGGCTCCCCGCACTGCTCCTGCCCACCATGGTGAGTGCAGGATGGGAGGTGGAAGAGCTGATGTTCTGTCTTCAATGGGGCACACCCAGCTGTGCAGGAATTACCCCTGCCTGGCCTAGCCAGGGCTTCAGGGACATAGGTATGGGGTGCCGAGCAAGCAGAGTGCTTCAGCCTGTTCCTCGGACAAAGCATGTCATGCCTCACCCAGGCTCCTGGGGCCGAGCAGTCCTGGCTAGACCCTCAGCTGGTGCCCGGAGTCCCCGTGGGCTTGCTGGGACAGGCTGAATAGAACAGGGAGAGGGTACCACTAATGCCAGTCCTTCTCTGCCTCCCTTGGCTCATTTCGCCTTCCTGACTCTTACCAGCACAGCCTCAGAGATGAGACCAGGCCAGCACTTAACTGGGGCCATTGCATGATGCTAATACACGCCCCTGCCCTAACGCTCTCCTTCTGGGCAGTGTCTTCTGCCTGCACCCCTCCCCACAGCTGGCTGCAGCACGGCCAAGCTCCCCACGTCCCCACCGGGCTTGAGGACTCTGCGGTGCTCGGGGGGATGTCGAGCCAAGTAGGGTGGGGAGCACGCTAACCCCAGGTCCCACTGCGGCACCACAGACTGGGAGGGGGGTGGGAATCCCCTCGGCACGGACAAAAGGAGCCTGAGCTGTGCCTGAGCAGGCTGGGCCCAGCACCCGTCTCGCCTCCAAGGCTAGGGTCCTAATGCTTCACTAACCTACATTTTGCTGAGGCGCAGGCTGCAGGCAGCTCCTCGCTACAGCTGCAGTGCACTACACAATCCCCGGGAAGGGAAACCGGCTTCGCGAGGAGCTGCGCCGGGATCTTCCCGGCCCTCTCCCCGTTGCGGCCAGATCCCTTTCAGGGCTGGAAGCAAGCCAGCCCCAGCCCCGGGGGAAGAAGAGGTGGGAAGGAGGGCTGCGGGATGCCCGCACCCAGACCCCCCTCTCGGCAGCCGCGGGCTCTGGCACACGCCTGGCACAGCGGCTCCGCCGTGGCACGCAGCCCCGGGAACGGGGGCTCGGG